>BMAV01004492.1:0-54206 GCA_019973955.1 Trichonephila inaurata madagascariensis | reverse complement strand
TAAAAATGGTTGAAAGATTAAAAAAAATAAATTTTCTTCCTTCTAAGAAATAACTATCATTCCCCCTGACTCTGCTCCTTGGGAATATTTTTTATGAGGATACTTTAAAAACAATTAAATACATTTAAAGTAAGAGTACTTCAGGAGCTTCAAAAAGCAATCAAAGAGGAAGTTGGAAAAATTCCTCCAAAAAATGTTCGAAAAAGATGTTTTAGCTTGACCTAAGCGTTCATGTAAAGAGCCCTATGTTAAAAGAAGCCACATTGAAAATTTCATGTGTATAAAATAGTTCAATAAAATTTATGCTCTGAAAATGATCACATTATTTTTGAATCAACCGGTAAATAAGTTTACCTCTCCCTTCGCTTAAGCTAAAGTTTGATAGTAAATTAAGAGTCAAATATAGGGGGTGATTTTATTAAAATGTCTGTTAAATCTGTGCACCTAAATTCCTCAGCGACCAAAAGGTCGCGATAAATTAATCACACGAATTTCTAAATAATCCGTAAAGGATTATAAAATTGTTATTTTCGAAATGTATTTATAATTATTTTTAAAAATGTTCTCTTGCCATAAAAATAATATTAAGTTTCAAAAATAAATAAAAGTATATCTTACTTATGAATTAAACTGTCATATGTTATAAGTAAGTTGAAATGAAAATTAGCATTAATTATTAATCTAAGCTATTGGGATTTTTTGGCATCGATTTTATTCTAAAAAATTTAATTCCTGTTGATTCAGTTATTGCCAGAAATAATCAAAAAAAAATTTTATTTTTATTTAAATATAAAAATTTTTATTTCGTTTTGTTTGAAATTTACAACGCAAAACAAATTAAGTTCAATCATAGTTTTTAAAATAACTTAAATTTTTGTGTGGAAAATCTAGCAAAAAAAAACAATCATCATAATTGATTTCTCAGCCAAAATTAAATGTTTTCTAAAATCATATTTTTCAAAATTTTGGTTTCATTCCTTTTTTTCATTCTTTTTTTTAAATATAGTAAGTCTCCCAAGTTGGCAGAATCCCTACCCCATTTAAAAAAGCTAACTTGAGATTTTTTTACATCCAAAAAACTCAGAAAGTTTACATTTTGTAGCCAGATAAATAAGCTTTATTTTACATGTCTCTAGTTTTATTTCTTTCAATTAATTTTTATCTCTTTTTAAATTACAGTAATTTGCGTAAAAAGTAGTTCAAGTGCAAAAGAACCTTTTCATTTTATTTTGCTAAATTTATAATAAATTATCTTAAGAAATTTTATATGCAATGACATAATTTGATATTTAAAATGAGAAGGAATTTTTTTTGTAAATACTTTTGTACATTACATTGAATTATACTTAAATGTAAAAAATTAGTGCCGTTTTTTCCAGTTACAATATTGAAAAAGGGTTTTGAATAAATAAAGTCAAAGCATAAAATACTTATAGAGTGAGAAACTAAATTCTCAGAAAATGTCACAATACAGTTACTTATAGCTATGAAGTTTCTCTACAGTAATATATTTAATATGATTTTTATGTTTTTCTGGATAAAGATCTTGATCATGAAGGAATAAAGATGTCACTGTGATTTTTTTACTAACGTGATCTTTCATAGCTGTGCTACAGAAAGTCATTCTCATTTTATCGAAACGATTTTCTAATTGATTTTCTCTTTTGCATTTTGAGATAAAACTTAGGAAATTTCAGATTAATCGTCTGATAATGTTTTTTATTGGAATGCAAAACAAAAGATTTATTTAAAAAATGATTCTTAAAAGTGATAGATGGCTAAAAGGTTACATAATTGCACTTTCCGAGGAGAAATAATTCGTATCAACAAAATTATAAATCGATATAAAAACCTCAGTTATTGCTTTTCAATAAAAGGTATTTATAATTTATTAAATTTAAAGGGTTGAATTTATTAAATTTTCTGGTTCTTTTTTGTTGATAGCAGGAAGATCAATACAAATGATACACCAGAATGGAATGATTAATCGCTGTTAACACTGGAGTTATCACTTGTAGGTTTAGACACAGAAAGACAGTCTAACTTTTTAACAAAGGGGGCTTTGAATGTTGGATTTCTTTTGTTGTTTTGAAGCTTCTGGTTCCTTCTTTTGTCCTTTTCTTTCTGTTTGTCCTCTAACGCATTTCCATTGGAGAAATATTATAGAATCTAGAAGATGGAATTATTGGATTATTATAGAAGATCTAACTTTTTATGTCATAAAATACCTAAAAATTGCGTAATACCCAACACGTCAAATTATAAAATGAACCTTTAATCTGAAAAACAAAACATTTGTCAGAGTTGAAAAACAATTACAATATAACAAAGTACAATTCGCTTAGTGTACATTATGCTTAACATTATGTTCAAATAACATGTGTAAATATATTTGTATGTATGTGTGTGTATATATAAACTATTACAATTATTTTGAAAAGTACATAATTGTATTTTTTTTAAGTTTTTGGTGTTGTCGTCGTGTGTTTTTATCCTGGGAGACAAATAAAATAAGAGTAAAAAAACAGAAGCATTCAATACAAACAGAAGAATATAGACATGTTTTTTTAAGTAAATTTGCTAAAGTAATTCACTTCCGTTTATGTGTCCATTTTAAAAGAAGCTCGTAAGAATTATGAATATTGACAAAGACTTCAGCATTCAATGCATAACCTGATTAGAAGTTTTTTTTAAAAAAAAAAACTTAATATTTCTGCTACAATTTCCGAAATAGATTTCTTGCACTATTTTTTTTTACTATTTAAATGGAACAACATAATCAATTTAGATTCAATATCTTCTTTGAAATGTGATTGAAAATTTAAATATTCATTTCATACATAATAAGTTATGTCTTAAAAAGAAATATTATATAAAATTGTTTTTATAGAAACATAGAAGGATTTCTTTCAATAAATTGGAATGAGGGTAAGAAATCTACTGAGATTTATATATTTGTGCTATCTCAACAAGAAGAAAATATGTTCTCTGAAAGTCAATTTATCTTTCAACCATTTCTAATTTTTCTTCGATTCCATTAAAACTGGAGCAAATATTTTACTTCCCTATGATTTGTCAACCCAGGCAGCTAATAGAATTTTCTTTGAATAAAATGTATCTTACTTATGAAAGAGTATTAATAAAATATATATTTGAAGAAGTATATCATGTATGAAAGATACACTTAGTTGACAATTTACATATATTTCCTTATTGTAAAAAATGTAATATAATCGCATCGTACATAATTGAAAATTTCTGATATTTTATAGTCACTGATAAAATTCTGATAAAGCACTTACTGAAGTGTCAAATAAATATAAACAAAACAATAAAAACTAATTCCATGCATATTCAAAACATTTTCATCACAGAGAATACAGGTAATAAAACAAAAATCGCGCTTCAATAAAAATTATTATAACATCATTTATTTGGCTCGCATAATGGTTTCCAAACTAATTTCTTAAATGGTTTGAGTCAGGAAAAATAATATGAGAGTAACTAATTTTTTATTCTTTCTTCAGTTTTCAAAATTATTCGACTAAAATTCGCATATTTTCAAATTGAATAGCAAATTTTGGAAGGTTAGGTTAAGTTAATTATTAAAATGTCAAAGAGAACTGATTAGTTCATTTTTAATAACTTGATACATTTATTCTTTATTTGTGAATTATATTATTTAAAAAAAATTGTTATGCAATTTAACGATCTATTTACCAGTTTGCTTAAACCTTGACTAAAATAAGAGAAAATATTTTTATCTCTAAAACTTTTATGACACAACTAGAAACGATTTATTCCATCACTCCGAAAACATACAAATATAAAACGACACTAATTTAATTTTTTACATTTCATTTTAAAATCTTTTTAAATAAAAAATATGTTCCATAAATTATTCTTAAAATTTTAGTCTGACTTGCTCATTAAGAAGTCATAACAAAAATTTCATAATAGAATTGGAATCTTTTGATAGTTTTTCATTTAACAAGTTAAAAAATAATAAAGCATTCTGAAATACCTAAAAATCTTACCAATTCTAATCTCATATATTTTAATTTCTTTGGTTCTTGAAAAAAAACAAAATTATTTAAATCTCTTACATGCATCTTTCGAAACCTGAGATATTAATAAATGTAAAAAATATATCAGTGTTTATATATAAATACCTGAAAGTATGTCTTGTGCCCCCAAATTTTTTTTGCAAAAAAACCCGAATAGCATATTTGTTAATCTATTATTCTTCAGTTTCATTATTACAATGTTACGATAGTTGTTAATCTTGAACAAAGTAACATTGTAGAATATAAATCTTTAATATGACTATGAATAAGATACAATAAATAATTATTTAACAATAAAACCCCTTACAATGTTATCCTGAATTAAAATATTTCTTATTACTATTACACTACAAGACGCTCAAATACCTTTTAACGTAATTACATTAATATCCAATGGTACAAAGTGTTAATTTATTTCATTTTTAAGCCTATTAAAAAACTTTTCAGAAATAATTTGTTCAGAATGTTATGCATAAACATATAAAAACAAAACATACAAAAATGTGTGTTTGGATAACCTTTTTGAACAACGATAAAAAAATTTTTAACTGATTTGAAAACTCTGATTCCTTATTTTCTTTTTCTTCTGTTACAGCAAAACTCATTCCTCTAATCAATTGATCAAAGGAATCCTATTTTGCTGATGGATTTGCTTCGTCGTCACACAAGTGAATGAACTGAGAAATCACGAATTTTCAACAAAATATCATAAAGGAAATTGAATATGAAGAGGAAAATGCCGAATGTCAAAAATTCTTTCGCTTTGGGCTTATTCTTTGCGTGTCTGAGAAAATCGCTTACGTTTAGAATCGACCGATATATTGCGCTTGAGGTTAAAACTGGTTATTCTTTCTCGAGATTACTACGAAAGGTCGATTGCGTGACAATAATGGTCTATCTGATAGAATTTTTCCCCTGTGTAGTTTTATCTTAAAATAAGGTGATACATGCGCACAAATCTGTTTTTTGTCATACATGAGTCAGATAATTCTGTTCTTCACACTGGCACTTGTACTCGTTCAAACTATATTTCTGAAATTTTATCAAGTGCACATACTCTCATATGTATACAATTTGGCCCCCAATGCTTGATAGTTGGAGTAATTTTCAATACTGAAAGGAATTTTCCGTGTGATTTCAATATGGCATGAAAAAAAAAGAATATTTTTAAAAAGACGGGATTTTATATTGATTTTTCTTTAGAAACCTGTTTCCTATTGGCATCTTTTTCATCTTAATCTCTTGTAGAACGAATCTTATTTGCCTATGCAAAATCCAAGGTTTTTATTGCTCAGAATAACTGTCTGTCAAATGTCAATTGTCAAAATGTCTAAAATATGATTGACCGGCATTATCCGGCAAAGCTATGGGTATTATTGGAAACCAATTCGAAATTCGCTTCTACAGTCACACACGCATTGCGACATTTTGTAATTTTTCCCGTTTCCAGGATTTTTCACATTTCCGGCAATAAAAAAATTATGACGTCATTAATTGAAATAAAAACTATCCTATATTTTAAGTTGGACGAAATGACACGCAATACACAAACTTATATTAAAATCGGTTGAGTAGTTTCAGAATTCATCGCGGACAAACACTGTGACATGTAATTTTTATATATAAAAATATCACCGTAGATGTGTATTTTATTACAAGCTTTTATTTAACTTGCAATGTAATTTGTTCGAGTGTAATCTTGTAACTCAATTTTGAAGCTGATATCTTTAACGGATTGAGCTGAAATTTTGTATACACGTTTAGTTTGGATGACAATGCATGTTTTGACCATTTATATTCCGATACTGCAATTAATTAATAAGATATTAATTAAAAACCTTACAACGCGTAATTGTTTTACCCTTGTAGACTGATTATTCCGCTATGCTCCGTTTTTTGAATTGGAGAACAATGAGGGGAAAATCTTTTTTGAGTTTTGAGGTTTTTAAAACAGCAATCTAATTTTTTCAACGAAACTCAGACAAAAAAATAGTTACATAATCAGAAAGATCATTGATTCCGCCACGATACAGTATAATTTTTTTTACAAAATAATAACATTTGTATTTTTTACGATTTTCTTAAAAATTAGTCAAAATCGATACGTTTTTATGAAAATGATTTCTAAATTGTTTCGTATGAGTTTTTTTCGAGTTAATGAATCGTTATTTTACACTAAAAAGTTCATGCTTTTTCTTTTAGAATCAGTCATTTAAAAAAATGTCAAACTTTTATTTTACAATTTTTCAAGAAATACTCACAATTTTAATTAAGTATTTAATAACTTCGTCAATTATAAAGATAATCAATCGAAACTTTTTTTTCAAGTGTAGAATAATAGTATCCGCAATCTGTATGAGGGTTGAAAAAATTGCTTAAAAATTACTGATTTTAAAAAATTGTTTGTGTTTTTCGTCTAATACCCTTTTTGCGAGGGTATAAAGTGCAGTATTTTTGTTACATTTTTGTTTTAAAAGTACCGTTGTTTGCAATCGATGTGAGAAGTTTGAAAGCATTAACGTAAAAACTAAGCTCTAAAAAAATAAATACTTTTGTAAAAAACGCGCGATTTTACAAAAAAAAAAAGTCAAGGGATTGGTGAAATTAACCGACAAACGACCTTGCCACAATGCGGCGTTAAATGAGAGGAACAGACTGAGAAACTTATCCAGCGATAACTAAAAGTAAAAATAAATGCAAGTAAAACCTTTTTTAAAACAAGCTTTTTACTTAAATGCGCTAAAAGAATAAAATAAACTTTTCCTTTAAAACTTTTTACTATCAACTTTAACGTCATTACAATAATTCCCATATATATGTGTTGTCGCGAGATTTACCTGTGTAGATAAACAAGTAAATTAAATAGTTTGATCTGATTGATTTTAATTTTTAAAGTTTTCAAGCTAAGTACACTCAAGAGCCAAAAAAACCGGTACACCTGCCTAATATCATGTAAGGCCCCCATGTATACGCAGAAGTACTGCTTCATGACGTGGCACGGATTTGATTAATGTTTGAAGTAGTGCTGGATGTAACTGACACCTTGAATCCTGCAGGGCTGTCCATAAATGAGTAGGAGTAAGAAGGGGTGGAGATATCTTCTGAACAGCACGTTGCAAGGCATTCCAGGTACGTTCAATAATGTTCATATCTGGGGATTTTGGTGGCCAGCGCAAGTGTCTAAATTCAGAAGAGTGCTCCTGGAGCCACTGTATAGCAATTTTGAACGTGTAGTGTGTCGCATCGTCCTGCTAAAATTCCCCAAGTCCATCGGAATGCACAATGGACATGAATGGGTACAGTTAATCAGACAGGATGCTTACGTATCTGTCACCTGTCAGAGTCGTATTTAGACATATCAGGGGTCCCATATAACGCCAACTACACACTCCCCATACCATCACAGAGCCTCCACCAGCTGAAACAGTTCCCTGTTGACATGTAGGGTCCATGGATTCATGAGGTTGTCTCCATAACCGTACACGTCCATCAGCTCGATTCAATTGGAAACGAGACTCGTCAGACCAGGCAACGTGTTTCTAGTCATGAACAGTCCAATGTCGGTGTTGACGGGCCCAGGCGATGCGTAAAGCCTTGTGTCGTGCAGTCAACAAGGGTACACGAGTGGGCCTTCGGCTCCGTAAGCCCATATTTATGATGTTTCGTTGAATAGTTCGCACGGGGTGGCCCAGCATTAAAATCTGCAGCAATTTGCGGAAGGGTTACAGGACTGTCACACTGACTGATTCTCGTCAGTCGTTGTTGGTCCCGTCCTTGCATAATCTTTTCCGGCCGCAAAGCATGTCAATCATAGATTTGATGTTTCACCGGATTCCTGATAGTCAGTACAACGGAAATGGCCGTACGTGAAAATCCAAATTTATACAAATTCTGGAGATGCCGCGTCCGTCTCGGACGCCGGCTATAGCACCACGTTCAAACTCACTAAATCTTGATAACCCGCCATTGTAGCAAAATTGTCATCAACCTATCTAACAAATGTTGTGACACTCGTTGTTCCGGTATAGGTTTTGCCAACCGGTAACCGCTGTACTTCCTAATCGGTTCAATATCTCTTTATTTGCATACGCATGTCTGTACCCAGTTCTTTGCCCTTTCAGTATTACGCGCGCGCGAGCACTTAAATCTCGCGACAAAGTGCTCTTTATATCAAGGCATAAATTGTGTAATGACGTTATAAGTTGATAGTAAAAAGTTTTAAAGGACAAGTTTATTTTACTTCTTTTAGCTCATTTAAATAAAAGTTTGTTTTTATAATAAAGGTTTTTTTTTACTTTTTAATTTATTATTTTTTGGTAAAGGCTGTGAATGTATATTTTTACTTTTCTGTAAATTAATAATTTTTCAAATTTTATTTTCTATCAGCTTACACCAGTGCTTCTCAAAGTCTTCAATACTAAGTCTCCTTTTCAATCACAATTTTTATCGCGCCCCTTATATACATTAATAATAATGTACTGAATGCAATACACGCACTTTGACGCTAGCTACTATACGCGATTCCATTATAAACCATAAGCAAATTATGTCATAAGTATTAAATTTTGTATAATAGTATTTAAGCAAAAAAAAAAAATTAAAATTAATAGGATAATTATTATAAGTTATTTTTCCTTTCTCTAATTTTTAAATTGAAATATATTGCAAAAAATGCGGTGGCTGCTTAGGAAGACAAAAAATATAGATATCAGCTAAATATAGAAAAAAGAACTCAGAGAGTCAGTTTCTAATCATAAGTATTTCTTATAAAACTTTTGCTTTGCAAGACAGCCCATAGAAGTCGTTAATACTTATTAAACTTGTTCTTTTAATTTAGTATTAATTAATTAGTTATAAAATACTCTGTGCAGCACACACACACTGATACATTAAAAGTATACCGGCTGAAGTTCGCTCTTGCACGAGTTCATTTATAAGAAAGTAAAACATTATTGATAAAATAGCTGAATTGTAAGTGAGAGTAAAGCCGAGAAGTGCGCGACAATGTTTGCAAAATGTAAAATGATTTTTTAAAATGATTGCTCAGATAATAAATTAGTTTTAAGCGAATTGTAATTTTAAGCTCTACAGAATTAAAGCATTTATAATTGACGTTAAGTAGTGAAATCAATAATATAAAATCTGAAGAAAACTAAATTGTATTATTTTTAATATTTAAAGCGAAAAGACTCTCAACCAGGGAGCAGGCGCGCACCTCGATACGGTCAAGCGGGGTTATTGAGTCAACCCAATCTTTTATATATATATATATATATACTATTTTATTGTACACGATACAAATCATGGACTTAGTGAATAATTTAATTGAGAGAAAGTAATCCTACCTACTTTCAATGACTTTTCAATTTTTCTTGGTAACAAATAAAACAGTTTTGCCAGAATGAATGATTTTGTGATCCGTGTGTCCTGCGCGACCACTTTCGCAAAAGTGCATTCATTATGATATTGTTACTGCTAAAAAACGTTTTTCGTTATGCTTTTATATGTTTGAGAATACTTATATAAAATAAAGTCTTGGCCAAGTAATCCATCAAAGTGCTCCACGGTTTTCCAAATATCATAAAAACTCTTTTGCATGAAAAAGAGCGCAACGGAAATACATTACTTACAACTTCCTTGAATGAGAAACAAACACTCCTAAGAGAGAGGGTCATAACTAACTGTTCCAATAACTTAGAAGATCAAATGTGACTATCTGCAAAAACAGATTACAGCTATAATGTGCAGTATTTCAAAAATAATCACAGTGATGAATTTCTTTTATGTTCCTAAATTTTTTCGATTCTGGATCTGGGATCTGTTTTTTCTCTGAAAGAACAAATGTTAGATTTAAAAAGAAAACGCACTAAAAAATCTCTCATCATGGGATTAGCAGCATATCAAATAAAAAGTTTTTTTTTATTTGGTTATAAGATCAAAGATAGCTAATTAGGTATTGAAAAGTTTTTATTTTTTAGAGAGATGTGACTTAATATCGCCTATAAATTATATCAGAGTAAAGGTGCACTTTTTATTATGTCTGAAAGTATTTTGTTTTTAATTCATTCCAGAGTAAATTAATTATTTTAAATCTTTTATTTTTCGATATATGTTTCCTGCGTCACTTCAGGGGGCGCGCTCCACATTTTGAGAAACACTGGCTTACACCCAAAAATTTGAGAAACGCTAAAATAGATGGATGAAATAATGTGCCAGTCCCAGTAGGAACAATGTCAACGATATTCCATTTCCACTCCTTCACACCAAGCCTGGTGGCTAGGGAATGCGCAGCCCGAGAATTTAATTGTCACACCTTATATATTTATATGTATATATTTATACTATATGTACATGTATGTATGCATACGAGAGTCCATCAAACAGTTAGTTGCACTGCTAAGAAAACAAAGCAAGAACAAAATTTAACAATACCTTTATTTCTATCCTAAATATCTGTGTAAAATCTAATTTTTCGAACTACCGTAAAATCCGGCGTATAACGCGCACCGGTGTATAACGCGCACCCATACTTTCAAGCTGCATTTTTTAACTTTTAGGTATATTCACCGTATAACGCGCACCCCCTTTTTTACGAAGAAATCTGAAACATTAGTATACATTGCTCTTATGTTTTGAAGTCATTTATTCGAGGTATTATTCCAAATTTTTGAAAAAAATAGTATACTTCTAGAACTATATGTCTTTTAGTTAAAAAAGCAAGTCATTTCTTTTAAATAAACAGTATTTCGATACAAATAGAAGAAATTTTTTTATGTTCATCTCTCTTTTGTTATTTTAAAGCTATCAGCGAAAATTCGGCGTATAACGCGCACCCTTAAATTTCCATCTTATTTTTGTGTTAAAAGTGCGCATTATACGCCGGATTTTACGGTAATTAACTCCGTTATTTAAACATTTGTCGAGGTGTGGCACAAGTTTTTCAATGCCTTTTAAAGCAATCGCATCTTACGTCGACAACCAATTTGAGCTTAGTTCACTAGATTTTATCTCGCCCTCCGTTGCACCGATGCTCTTTAAAATTTTTTCTTTTATAGAACCAAAAACATGGAAGTCACAAAAAGTCTGGGTTCTAAGGAAGGTGATGCAACACTTCCCACTTAAACTTTTTAGAAGTTTATACATTGGTTATGCCGTATGCAGTCTCACATTTTGTACCGTATGACTTTCGACAGTTTACTTTATCATTGATTTCTGTGTGATTTTCCAGTATTTTTAGTATTTTTCTATAAAAAGGTGTAATAATCGTGACACACTTCAGCATGAATGTATATATCAAATATTCTATGTTGGAAAGTAGCGCTAAGGTCATCTTTCCAGCTGATGGAATAGTTCGACATTTCATTTATGTCAGAGAAGCTATGTTTCGTTTCAGGTAGCTCCAATGTCATCTTCGATAACAATTTCATCCCAAGACTCGTTTCCTTGCTTTTGGTAACTTTGCAGAAATGCAAGCCCATTTTCGAAGCGTTTCCCTTTGAGCTCCTCTATAAATAGAAGAAGCACCAATCGAGCACAAACTTTATGAAATTAAAGCTACTCATCAAAAGTTTTATGTGCATTTCCATAAGAAATATCCAGTTAGCTTTCATCTAATCTCAGGCGTTTGCAAAAACGTACTTATTCAGGCAAGCAGCGATCTCAGAATTTGTCGCAGTTAATGGTTTTTCCTTACACTCAGTGTGTCATCCATTTCTATACCTCAGCCTTCAAACAGGTTGCATCTCTTCACAAAAGCCTAACGTGGCATTGAATTTTCACCACATACTCCATGCAACTGCCAATAAATTTCAGAGCAGTTACACCTTATCACCCATAAAAAATGAATCACAACACGCTTTTCCAATTCGAGTGCCACTTGCAGCTGGAGACACATTTACAACTGATTACGTGACAAACTAAATTTGCCAAGTAGAAGCCATTGCGTATCACGATAGAAATAAAGGTCTGTTGCCATAAAGTTTCGTCAAAATAGCCTTTCATCAAAAATATGTATGGAATACAAATAACTTTTTGACTGATCTTCGTATGTATAAATATATATATATGATAAAATACAAAGATTTGTTAATAAAATATTAACCGAGAGAGAGATTAACATAGTAATAACATATTAGCCGTATTAACTGATGGGATATTTGGCAAAATTTACATCACATTAAAAGCAGCGTTTCTCAAACTGTGGGGCGTGCCCCCCTTGGGGGCGTGAGCATATTGGAAATTCAAAAACAAAAGACTATTTAAAAAAAATTATTAATTTACTGAAAGTAAACAAACAAAATATATTCCGACATAAAAAAAACGAAATACACAATTACATTATTGATGCATTACACTTATAAATGTGTCTGAAGCATAACAATATATTTTATAATTAATCGAACAATACTAAGAGCAAGTTTAATAATTACAGTGACCCCATGGGATTACCGTACATAAAATTACGTAAAAAAATTAACACTTATCTTAATAATCTGTATGATTTATAATTAATTCCTTAACTGCCAATTAAAAATTATCCCAGTGCCGACTGTTTTCAACGTAGGGGTGCGTCTGCGATGTAGTATTGTGGGGGAAGGAATAAAGAAGCAAATAATCTGAAATAAGTAAATCCTTCGCAAACACTGTCATGTCCTTTTATTGCATTCCAAAGCCTTCTGAATAATTTTAGGATAGCAGTAAGAGAAAAGATCGTCTCGCAGAAAGACGTATATATACCGTCCTGGGAAATTAACGCTTAACTGAGTTGAGACGTTTATATACACCGGTGACACATAAGAGGTTAAGATCGTATCGTAGTTTTTAGTGATCAAAGTATAGCTTTATTGAATTCAATGCATTAATTATTGTATGAGGGGGCGCGATGAAAATATGATTGAATATTGGGTCGCGGATGTTGAAACTTTGAGAAGCACTGCAATCAAAGTATATAATTTGATATTGATGTTATAATTTAACTTAAGGTAGAGTAAGGGAATTCATGTTAATTATTTCTTATATTTATATGTAAATGCAGTACGAAATTTATTTTTACAAGCAAATATAAAAGTACAAACCATTTAACAGTTTTAAAAATAAGTCACATGAAATAAAAAATGTTGTCTTTTATTTGGAATGTTTTTATACTAATTTTCAAATGCTCTAAATTTAGAAATATCATCTTTAGAAGAATAATCGCCATAAAGTTTAGGTTCCTAAAAATACTTCTTAATACATTCAAGTAAATTATGTGAATCAGAATTTAAACAGATTGTGGATTAATCTAAGGATTCGATTAAGATTCAAAGAATGTTGCCCAGTATTATGGAAGTAAGGATCTTTTTGTTCAATAAAAACAGATTTGATTAAAAATTTTTTATTAAATTTTGAAATTTTGTTTTCAAATAAATAACTTTTTTTAAAAAAAAATGTTTTTAAATTGTATCTCTAAATTAAATAAAAATTTGTATTAACCTTGTATTGTGCATTTGATTGTATATAATTTCATTCCTGTTTAAATGAAATTAATTATTCAGCATGAAACTTTTTTATCGGACATTTAAGCTAGATTTGGTTGTTTGTTTCTATTCAGTCACCAAGACGTTCTTAATAAAATGCACATCTTTTGACCTCTTTTTAGAACCCCAAAAATTTCCCTTCAACATTATTCAAAAACAAACGTTTAGGATATTTTCCAAAAAAAGGTACAAACTTCATTTTTTTTTCCTGTATATTTTAGTAGAGGAATATCAACCCTTTAACTGGTTTGCCCGTACACTGTACGGCTACCAAAAGCACGCCACAACGGGTTTGCCCGTGAGCTGTACTGGCCCTCTGTTATTTTCTTCATTCTATCTTTGGTACATACACATATTTTTAATTCTTATATTGAGATTATTAGTGCTAATGTTTTTAAAAAATGCAGTTTGTCCATGCTTAGTAAAAATACCTATCCGAGATTTTTTAAGGTGAAGGCGGAAACTTTTATTGAGGGGTTTAGATTCGAAAGATCCGATAAGGAACCTGGGGAAAAAAACAAAGTTGTGCAATTTGTCGTATAAGAAGAAAGGAAAATAAATAGATAGTCCAAAAAAGACGATATTATCTATGTACCCATTGCAATGTAAGACTTAGTATTACACCATACTTCAAATTGTGTGTCCATATATATTTGCACACATGCACAAGATCATGAAAAAGAAGTACGAACATGATTTTTTTTTTCTAAGTGTGAAAGAGGAATTCTTTTGAGATACAAGAAACTCTCTTCATAGCATGCAGAGTGTACTCATAAAAAGCCAAATTTTGGGAGTTTTGTGTTTCACAATTATAAAACAAAAAACAAGTAATATAAAAAAAAAATTAAGTCAAATCCTACTTAGATCAACAAAGAAAATTTTATTTTAGCTACTTTTTATTAAATAGTTACAATTAATATAAATATGTATATACATATGACAGAATTTCAACATAAAGTGGTGATTATTTTTTATTAATTATCATTAAAGTATCGTATTGTCATATATCCAAAATAATCGTGTATATAAATTTCAATTGAACTGAATACTTTAACATGTGGGAAAAAATACCTTTTTAAGTTTTGACACAAGTCGCCAAAAGGGTCACTAAGTCACCAAAAATGATGCCAACGGGGTTGTATTTGTAATTCTTTAAATAATTAGTTTAAATCAATTAATTTTTATTAATTATAATTAAATTATTGTATTGTCATCCAAAATAATCATGTATACAAAATTTCAGCTCAATTGAGATCTTTAAAATGTATTTTATTAACGATTGAATATTCCACCAAGATAAATAAATAAATAAATAGAGAGTGTGAGCTAATAGTAGGAATTGAATAATGTAAAAACTTTTAAATTGAAAATTTTAAAAAAAATTCTTCTATTTCGCATTCTGTTACGTGCTTAGTTATATAGGATAAAAAAATGTGCTTTTTTTGGTACATTTTTGGCAAAAAACCTGACCACTTAAAGGGTTAAAAAATACTCTATTGCGTTGTCCTTTTATTGTTTTATATTACACTGCTGGCCACTCAAAATGCAACACCAAGAAGGACCAAAGATATCTCAATGAAATTTATTTGGCAAATAAGCATGTTGTACAAATACCAAACAATTAAAATTACCTCCTGTGACGTGTGTATGATGACAAAATCAGTGGTTAGTGTAGCTGTCATTAATGACTATAACCGTTGCCACACGCCTCGGCATAGAATCAAAGAGACTTTGGATGTATCCTTGGGGTACAACAGTCCATGCGACTTCCCCATATTGTCAAAGTTGATCTGATGTAGCAGCGGGTGATGCATCCCGGCCAGTCGTTGTGCAAGTATGGATCACACGTTTTTGATTGACGATAGACCGGGAGAACAAGCAGGCCAAGGAAGCAAATCAATCTTATTGGTAAAGAAAAACTCTTGAACATTGCATGCCACGTATGGTCACGCAACATCTTGTTGGAATATGGCTGATGGCAAGCGCTGAATGTATGGGAGGACTACGGGCTCAAACACCTCAGAGATGTAGCGCTGGCTGTTGTGTACCGGAAATGCGTACCTGAGGTGTGTCAGTGCACTCCAATACCACTTCAAACCAGAATACCATTCAAGTATAAATGAAGCAATGAACGCTTTATGGAAATTTCACTCAGTTGCAAACGGCGCCAAATGGTACGAGCGGTCACCGAATATGCTGTAACATACTCATCTCTGTTGTGCTGTGGTTCGTGATATGGTTGCGTGATCTGTCACTGCATGCTCACAATTCGCCTGTCATCACCGGAACTGGTGCAACGAGGAGTGCGATCGGCCCCGTTGGTCCGTCATTTCCTTCCGCCTCCAGCGATGAACAGATCCGCATCACAATTGCATGGTTTCGTCCAACAAGTTGTAGGATAATCCGCAATCCCTATAGGCTACTATTCTTCCTTCGGTTGAATTCAGAAACTTGGTCAAAAGACGCTCGACATCTTCCACGAGGCATAGGTAAACAGCTTACGCAAAAACGCACTAAAAAACAATTGCCATACTTCAAGTTGCTATGGATACTACGGAATTTCTGTGAGCATATGGTTTCTAGAACCCTCAATCCCATATCTGGCAGAAAAAATCTATTAATGTTGCGACGATGATGTGTAATTTTCTTTCTAGATGAGTTCTGTATGGCTATTGTACTTCAAATTGCCAGTCTGTTCTCTCCTTATATAGCGCTTGCAGCTGGCGCTACAGTCTCCCGTGATGTGCGTCTGCGCTGTCATGCTAATGAGTTGCATATTTCATCGCCACCAACGCATGATAAATTTCACATGGTTTGCATGCTTCCTTCAGGATGTTGCATTTTGTGTGGCCAGCAGGTGTACGTACCGAAAAAGGTGCTATTGTAAAGACTAAATACTGAAATGAACAGCTGAAACATTGAATTCAAAATATTTTTAGTGTAAGCACTAGAATGAAAAATAAGTGCTGAAGTGAAACAAATAGTTACATAAAATAAGATATTGCGTATATAATAAGTGAAATGTATTAATAATCAAGCGCTTCAATATTTCTCTTTCCTCTCTCTCTCTCTTTTTAACTACATTGTGAAACAAATAAAAGAAATTCCTTATACTAGAAATAGTACATAAGACATTAAATGAAAAGTAATTCCTAATAATAGTTTAGTCTTTTTTAGAATATTTTGTTTATTTCTGATAATTTGATAATACTTTTTTTAAACTAACTATAAGTTTCCCTTCCACCCATACACATTCCTTTCATTCAACTAACTATAAATAATTTTCTTGTAAAAAATTTTTCATTTACCTTATATAAAGAGATGGTAAGTAGCCATTAATTCTTTATTACTTATGCTAACTATTTTATTTCATTTCTTCATACAATAGAGTTGAAGTTGTAAGTTTACCATTTGGGTTGTGATACTTGATGTAATTTATCCTTAGTTTAAATTCTTTAATTTTATAACTCGAATTCCACTCCGTCCACCAAAAATTGAGGATGCGACTTTACCTTCGCATTATTATATTTTTTCATTTACTCATTTCAACAAACTATAGTAGATTTAATATCCAATTTTTAACTATCATTGAGAAGAAACTTTGTAATTTACAAACATACTTTATATATAAGTTAATAAAATATATATAGATAAGAAATTAAAATGAAATATCTCAAATTTAAATTTCAAATAAGATTGCAATGTCATGCAATACAGCTTAATTCTAATACCCACTAGATGTGAGAAAACTTCAGTATATTAAATTTTATAGCTAAAATTGAAAAGATTAGTCTGCTTGACTTAGAAATAGAATATGAAACAGACTAAAATTGGTTTCGTTCTTGGCGAGAACAATGATTGAATATTAGTATTCAGTTATATGAAAATAATAAATAACCTAGTTTTAAATAATTACATATGTCTAGTTTTACTGCATTTTAATTAAATAGGATTTGTTTGATTTTTGAAGTTTGCAGAGGTTTAAAAAATGCATACATAAATCTCAGAACAAAATGCATTGTTTCATCCAATGATCAACTACGCTGAAAAGTCAAATTCCACAGTTAGGTACATTATCTCTTACAAAGTTGTATCTCTCTTATTTAAAATACTTGAAATAAAAACATATAAAAAGAATTTTAACATGTGTTCATCCCCTTCGGAAAAAAAATTTTTAATTTTAAAAATAATATATCCAAATTTTTTTCATTACTAATTTATTACTGTGCATTTATTTCAATTAAAACTTTTAACAATTCGTGTAAAAAATTTACTAGTTATTGTAAAATCTTGTGTAATGAGAAATTATTTTTATAAAATAAAATTTCAAAAACAAATTACTTATTTTATAAAATTCCTTAAGTAAATATTGAAATAGAATGCAATAGCTTAGAATAATTCAGGATCCAAGAAAAATTGTATTTTATGCATTTTAATATTTTATAAAATTTAGAAGGTACATTACACAAAAGCGTTTTTTCGTCAAATTCATCTTTGGGTTTGGGTATCTCTTCTGAGCTATATTTATTGCCACACTTCTGATACTCAACGTAATTATATAAAATCATATGAAATGAATATATTGTAAAGGTCCGTTGTAAATAATCAAAAACTTGGGCAACTAAAGTTTTTTAATCCTGAAAGTTCTATAAGAGGATTCAAAAAGGAAAGACAGGATTATTTCTAAGGATAATAGGAAAGTTTTCAGCCAGAAGGATTGGGGGAGACTCATCAAAAATTGACATAAAAGTTCCTCAGAAAGAAATGTCCAAACTTTGCAGATTTATTTTGTTGACATTCCCTTAAAAATCCTTCGTTATCACTTCTTGTATGTCTAGTAATCAAGTATTGGAAAAAATAGTTTTTATAAAAATTAGATAGTTGCTTTGTTTGGATTTTATTTATTGTATTATTCTTATTATTGTTGCTTGTTTAGTTGGTTATTTATGCATTTTAATTTACTTTCGTTTATTTTTATTTTTAATTTTTAACATATTCGTTGATTTTTTAAGTAATAAAAAATTCAATATTTTTAACCATTTGTTTCAATTTGTATGATTTTTATCTATTAAATATTTCTTAAAAATTACATTTCATGTTTCTGCTAAGACTCCGAATCAGAACTCTGAGAAAAAATTTAATCTCATCGATAACATAATTTAGAACAAATCAAATAGCTCACATAACAAAGTTACTTGAAAAAATTTCAGTAACGATTTGCATGGATGCTAGAAATATTTTAATAAATATTACGTTCAGAAAGATACGTTTCCAATATCTTTAAAAAATAGAACCTCTTTAATTTGTAATAAAAACATTTTAATAGTAAAACTGCAATGTCTGTAATTAGAATGCAGTTAATAACAGCCAACTTACTAAAATATATAGACAAATTAGCCATGTAATTCTTTCTATATTAGTTGAAGTATTTAATTGAAGTGCGAACTAAATGTTAATTGTGATACTTTTAAATGCATTGACTAAATAATAATAAGGATAAAAACTGTTTATAAAATACCTGTCTATATTTTCTTAATACCCTGATCATATAAGAAAAAGTATCTTATGAAACTAAATATACATTAATACCCTATCCTGCATTAATTAGTTATTCATTATAAATTCATTATTTCATCTATAAGCTGATCGATTCAGTTGTGTATGAAAGAGCAATTGATGTTTTATTTGATAGAAAATTAAAACTATATGTGAAACATTTTTCATTTAAATGTAAAACAACAATCATGATGATACGTTATGAATGAATTCTTTTATATTAACAGGAAATTTTTTGGAGTAGTAGTTTTTCCTTTTGTCTTTATTCGCAACAAAAAATAAGGAAAAAATAATGTTGTTATCGAAAATAATGCGAAAGGTTATGTAAAAAAAGTAACTCGCAAAAAGATAGTAAGAAAACTGACAGCAACAAAAAGAAGTTTTAAAAAGAATCGTATATAATTCATTCATTAAAAAGAATTATAATAAAAGGTTTCGTATGAAGAAGAAATTCAAAACAAAGCTTTTAAAACCCAAATCCAATAGCCAACCTGCGATATCTTCTCATAAATAAAGACAGTAATTATGGACGTCAATGACAGAATAATATTTTCTTAAGCCCGATATTGTTTCCGGAAACAGGGAGAAATTAAACTATTTTCTTCTCTCAATGACTGCAACTTGTCCTTAAAAGTCTGCAATTTGAGCCCAATATTATTCTCTCAACAATATTTAATACAGTCAGAGGTGCATGTGTGTGTGTGTGAGAATGTGTATATGTATGTGCGTATGTGTATGTGTATGTGTGTGGGGGGTGTCAAAAATGTATTTCTTTAAATGAGATTGAGGTTTTCCAGTGTGCTACCAAAGAAATATGTATATACAACATGTGGCCAGAAAGTTCGGTTAATGATTTTTTTTTTTTCAAATACAGTATTGTACAGCATCAAATACAATTTACTGTCCTTCAAAATAATCTTCATGGATGGTAATGCACTGTTGGGAACGAGTATATAAGTCCTGGAAACTCCTGTAAAACAATTCTTTCAATATGGCTTTCAGCTCGGGCGTCACGTTGCTTTGAATGTCGGTGATGTCCGTAAATCTCTTTCCCTTCAGGGCTGACTTAAATCTGGGGAAGAGGAAGAAGTCTACAGGTGCAAAATCAAGTGAATAAGGGGGGTCATCAAGTGCAACAACTCCATTCGCGGCCAGGAACTTCCGTACAATCAAGGGTGTGTGGCCCAGCATTATCGTGCGAAAGAGTTTTCGTGAAGAGAGCTTTCATTTTCCCAAATCCTCAGTGAATATGAGGCGAACACTTTCTGTGCCGATTTCCCAGTTCCTCCAAATCATTACCTTTTCAGAAAACAATTGTTTTCCACAAAAGCTGCTTAACTCTTTCAATTTTTCCGGTTTGCGTGTAGTTTTTGGCAGGCCGGCTCGGGGGGCGTCTTCCAGGCTGGTCCGCCCTTCCCGTAAACTCTTAAACCATTCATAAACACTCTTTGATGTGATGGCTTCATCTTTATAAACTTTTTGAGCATTTAATGAGCCTCTTTTGCCATTTCCCAAGTTTGAAACAAAACAACATGTCTATTCTCTTATCCATTTTGTCCACAGCGACAATCCACAATAAATCTTTCACGCTCGGCGTTAAACTTGTGACGGGGCTTTATCGGTATTTCTACCAATTGTCCTCTTGGGATTCCTTAGGGCCAGAATGGCAATTCTTTCCAACCAACTCCAGAAGAGAAGGTGTTTATGCAAATTAGGAATCATATATATTGGAAGGTTTGCATTCGCGAGGATCGCTAGGTGAAGTTCTGAGAGCTAAGTAAATAAAATGAAGCTAGATAAAGTCTAGAAGAGGAGTCTTCATTCTGGGAGTTGACCTAACAGTGCCGGTGTAGATAAGTCAAAAGTGGGTCCGAGACCAGAGAAGAATTGCCTAAGCCAGAGCCAGTTAGATTAAAGGTTGAATTGACGTTTTACGGACCGTAGCTGTTTACCCAGCAAATAGCGGTAAGTTAATTCATCTAATAGATAAGAATAGTGCGATACTATTAAGTTAGGAATTAATATATATATATATATATATATTCAGTTGTTAAGTGCGCTAATTATCAATAATACGCGTTGCGTCTACTCAATCTTGATCAATATTCTCTTAGACTAGTATTGTTGTTGTATTACATATAAATTAAGAGCAGAATAAGCTGATTTTATTTTGACTGAGTTTAGTGGTGCATCCTTCGTTCCCTTAGATGTAGGTCACGTGGAGAGAGAGTATCCTCAAAAGAGGGGATACCACAAACTAACAGGGAATAAACGCATTTAGAACCTTGCCAATTACAAACATGTTCAAACAGATATTGACCTTGGCGCGTTGATATTATACTAGTACAGCAGCGACCTCTACAGGCTCATTCACCGAGCTTTCTGGCCACAGGTTGTATATAAGACATACTTATCTTTATAGATTCAGGACACTCTATTAATACTTGTGTGTGTCTAAATCAAATTGCTACAGCTGAAAAAAATTAAGGTAGAAATTTTATTTCAGTACTGGTTGGAAATAGATCATTTAATTGACTTTTTATTTCTTTATAAAAATAAATAATTAAATACATTCACTTCATAATATCTTCTGGAATGCTTTCTCTTGAAAATAATGTACAAATTCTTAGGCTTACTGTTGAAGTATTTTTAATGTTAACAATAATGTATATATTCTGAAAATAATCCCAAAAGCTATAAAAATTCTGCTCACGTACACATGGGTTGTATTGTACTCTTTTTCTTAGCGAATGTTTTGTTCAAGATGAATGAAATTAAAAGTGAAACTAATATCTATTTTGAAAAACTAATACGAGTAATATATACAACTAGTATCCACATTTGAAAAATCAATTTTTAACTGATTGTAGTGAAACAATATTTTTCCTCCGTTTTCATTTCAATGTATATTTATATGATCTTATAGCAATATTCCATCCTTACTGTAGAAGGGAAAAAACTACTTCAGAAAAGCAATTTCTTTGGCTATTCTCTTTCATATATTTCTTATTCTTCTGTTTTACTTCTCCGAAATATATCACAGAGAATATGTATAACATTAAGTAACGCTATTGATATATTTTTTTCTTTGGTAATACCATTTTAATTTCGAGAGAGCTTTCTTTTTTCCCTTTTGAGTTTCCTTGCCTCCATTTTTATTCATTGTTCCTCACTTCCCCAGCGCCCTTTAGGGATTTTAACCATTGCATAAGATTAGATGCCACTTCTGTGTTAATTCAAATTCAATAAAAAATAAAACTTTTCACTTAAATACATTTCAACAACTCGAGATCCTTTAAAAATGCATGTGACTTCATTAGCAATTCTATTGAGAATTTTTAGAGCAAATATTCTCAGTCGAAAAACATTGCTTTAGATGACTGTTTCTCAGAGAACAGAGTTTATTTATTTATAAAAATTCCAACGCTCAGATACGAACTAGGATGGGAAAATCAATCTGAATTCCAAATAATAATAGGGATCTAGGCAAGTTCGAGGCTTGACAGAAAGGACATTTCCCCTTGGACATTTCACCTTTCCTGAAATGAATTACTCGTACGAGCTTACCTTACTGCATTCTTTATGAAAACTAGAGAAAATATTCGTCAAAAGGGAAACATTTCTTCTGTAATTTTCTAGTAAAACAAACCGGAGAACTGTTATTTTTATTCCTTCAAAAAAGCATCATTTTTATAAAAATAGTATTCATAAATTACCATCATGTTGGGAAGGGGTCTTAAATAAAGATAGATATGATAATACTCACACACAAAAGAAATGTGCCGAAAATGTATCTTTCCCCTTTATTTCAAAAACGGTCAAAACTTTTCTGTAGATATAACAGTTAACGGAATGCAAAACTCTTTTAAAAAATACAGCAATCTAATCAACATTATTTATTCTTCTTTAAAAAGTCTTTATGAATGCTATTTAAAAATACCAGCTAATTCAATAGAAAAGAGAATTAGCTTCATAAAATCATTTTATTTTTATGATAAAAAAAAGACAGGGGGGCTGGGACCCCACAGCAGAATGTAAAAACTTCTAATTTAACAATTTTAAATTCCAATCTCTGTGTGTGCGTGCGTGATGAATCCCCAGCCCTTCATGTGTCAGTCGGGGTAAACTTTCAACCAGAACAACTCAACCCACCTCCTGCATAAGGACTTTGACTTCTACTTCGGCGGACTTATGAAGAGCCACGTAAACGAACGACGCTAAAATAAGACTCGTTTTGTCATGGCTTGAAATACAGATGCTTTGCTGAACATTAAAAATAAAATATAACATGATAAATGGCTGCACGTTGCATTTCTCCTGTCATTCTAAGAATTACCTAATACATGTGTGTGTGGGGGTTAAATATATATAAATCAATCACAATTTCACAATTATTAAGCAAAAAATTTAAATTATGATTCCTATACTAAATGAATTATACTAATGAATTATATGAATACTAAATCCCATTTCAAAATATCAATGACGAATATAAAAAATAATAAAATTTCGTCTTCAATCAAAATTAAAAATTAATAAGGTAAAAAATTTATAAAAGTGCAACCTCGTAGTTAGGACCGATAAGTTAAACTAGTTAGATGGCGTCAACCTTGCCCCTATTGTAAATCCCAGTAAGTTAATCTGAAGAGTCCACTCTTCTCGTAAATTTAAAAATTTAAAGATTTAATACTAAAAAATTAATCTATTCGCCATTGCATTCTGAAAGATATTATAACATAAAAATTTTAAAATTCTAAAACAACTAAGTGTATAATATAACTGAATCATCAAACACCAGAAATGATGCACCCAACTTTAAAATAGCAGTACGGAAAGAAAAAAATATCTGAAATCCGAAAGTTCAAATGAAGAACTCAGTATATTCACAAATGAATTACCTCAAAATATCAACACACATCGCATAAATCATCAAAAAACTCATCCAGGAGTATCATATTAATACTTCAAATTAAAGAATGGTATTCACAATTCTGAACTATTTTTCATATTTCCTACAAAATTCTTTCATATTTCCTATATCTCGCTCACAACTCCCACTAATGCCGTGTTAATTTAAATGATCCATATTCTCACATTAGAGTTTAAATATTTGATATTAGATGCAACTAAGATTGCATGCATCAAAGTTTTTTGATTGGTCATAAAAATTTGATTGATCATAAATATAATTTTAAAATGTAGTCGTGTAACTGTTGGTCTATGTGTGTACCAAAATGTAACCTGTGTGTGGAATGCACATACTTTTCACAGCTGGACCACTAACAAGCTGACTTTGTTAATGTTGTGTGGTAGATTTGGGCATTTCCTAAAGCCCATCATAGAACCCTTCGCAAATCTCATAATTTTAAAAAGATTTTTAAAAAATATTTTTGATCTATGTATGTTCTCAAGAAGTTGATGGGATAATCCCTCTGTATGCAATTAAATTTAAATTTCTGGATGTTCTTGAACTTATCAATATTATGTTTAGTAAAATTATTATTTCTCATCGAAAAATTTAAAATTATATTTTTAAATATTGATATATGTAAACAACTATTGAAGTTTGGTATCTTTATAACATTAAAGTTAAATGCTTCCCTTTTATCATAAATATTACTGTATAATTTGTTGTCAATAACATTTAAATCTAAATCTAAAAATTCAACTTTGTTCGAGTTAAAATTTGTCTGTATCAATTTTAGGTATTCCGGATAAAAATCAATCCTAGGTTTAAATTCCCTATCATGACCTATAACAATTAAATCAACTATGTATTTTAATAAGAGGCAAGATGGATCATTTCTTCGATTTGATTCATAATGGTGTAAATACAAATTAGCTAGACTCTTACTGGCAGGGCCCCCTGAGGCAAGCCCTTGATTTGTTTGTAAAGTTTGTTTTTAAAAATAATGAAGTTCTCCGGTATTACATATCTAATTTATATGTATATATATAACTTACATTTATGTTACATAATGGATTAGTGCAGATTATTTCTGAAAATCAAAGACAAGGTGATATTAATATTGACATATATTTTTATTATTTTTATGTATGTACTCATAAAATGATATTAGTTACAAAATATACAACCTTACTTGGTCATGAAATTTATTATAAATACTTTAGATTCAAATTTATTTAAATATCTGGAAAAACTCCATCAAGCGTTGTTCCATATTTCGTCGTGCTGCTAATTTGGATCATTTGAAATAATTCTAATTTTTATTTCAAAGGATCAACTAAATGTTTTGATTTGTCTTTCGAAAAATTCACATTAAAATATATGCTTAAAACCATTGGTAATTTGTGTAGATTTCAACAATTCAGAAGAGCCGATACGGCTTGAGTGTATGCAAGTAAATTCTGAATGAATTCGACTACACTTTGATTTGGTGAAATGTAAATAGAAACCGTTACAATACTTGTCCATTTTCTGCTCTACATCTCAATGTATAAAGTTCTGCAATACCTGACTGATTAAACTCAAATGATTCTGCAGTACTTGATGCTGTATCCATTTCTGAAGTAAAAATTTCGTCTCTCCTTTTATGTTTAAATATATTAAAAAACTTCTTATATATATTTTTATAATATATATATATATATATATATATATATATATATATATAGGGGTGTATTTTATTTATACAAGTGGCTTTTATTTTTGTTGCCTAGGGATGAGTCACTATATCCAGGATCTTGATATTCAAAGAAATAAAGCTGATTAGAATAAAATTACTGTTTAATGAAACATTAGATTATTTCCAATTTAAAATACTGATTTGACAAACTTTTTTGGGGTTTTTTCCCGGGGCACTCTCAATTGTCTCTAAGCCTATCGACCTCCACGTTGACTGAAAAACGTGACCTCTTGTTCGTAAACTGGAGTCTGTCCCTCAGACGTCTCTCTCATTTCCCGTCGCTCTCGTTTCTCTCTCAAAACCCACAGTTCCGGGAGGATGCATATATTTGCTGGTAGAGCCATCTTTTGGTGAATTTGTAACCTCATTGATCGGAGAATATATTTATATTCCCTAATACTTTAAATCCTACATATATATAAATACATATGAGTACAAACGACTTAAATGTCAATTAGTCTAATTATTAAAAAATACTTATATGTAAATTACTTATGTAGATTACATTATATAATATATGTGTTTATACAACTTATATGACGCAATATAATATGTAAGGTTAGGAAACCTCTCTCTCTCTCTTATGTTTACCAAAAAGCAATAATTAAATACATATACATTAAAGTTTTTACAAATGTATCAATGTGTAAATGTAAATAAATAATAGTAATATTTTAATAAAGAAAATAAAATTTCTCAGGAAAAAGTGTACATGAAATGTTTACTTAAAAAAAACTCGCATAAAAAAGTTCTCACTTCAAAAATAATTAACTACTTATATAAGTAGTAAGCCATTGTACGCACTACTTGTTTTGCAAGAAATTTCTTAATATTATTATTAACTCAAACTAATAGTCTAAGTAATTTAAATCAGGGTTGATGTCGAATGAAGCCTTTTAAACCCGATTCAACGTAACCGATCTGAAGGTGACGATTCACTTACATTCCCTCTTCAGCATAAATGTGCCTAAAGAAGCTTTCACTTCAAAAATTTTTTTTTCTGAAATTGATTTCAATTAATTTGAAATTTTTATGTTAAATAAAGGAGTTATTTTTTAGATCAATGGAGCATGTCATCAGTTCAAGCAACTTGAACATTCACAATTGAGAAACAAATATGTGTGAATACAAAAAGAAAAATTCAGTTCATTATTTAAATTGTCAAATTTTATCCAAACTTTATTTAAAACTGTAAAATTTAAAATCTGTTTCTCATGTATTGATGATGTCTTTTAAACCAATAAGTTGTTGAAATGTGAAAATGCATACAGCAAACAAAAACAAAAATTTGTTTGGTGTATGTTTATCAAATTAAATATCAAAGCTTTTATTTCTCTTCTCATTCTTTTGCACTGAAACCCTAGTGCGAGAATTTCATGGATGATCACCTATAAAGTTTTGTATTAGAAGAATTTTCTCTTTTTTTTTTTCAGAAAATGAGTGGTTCAAAAAAGGTTTGATTCGGCCATTTAAAAGCAATTATCTTCCAAATAAGGGGGATTTGGAAAAGGTTTTTTTAGAAGGGGAAACCTTTTAATTAATTGCTTTTCTAAGCAATTATCGGAAGCAACTATCCAGTTTTCGTATTAAATCTCCCTAGTTTTATTCATCACACAAAACATCCAATTAAATCATACAAGACAGGCTTGAAAGAACATGCTCAGATTTTTCAAGATTTGTATTAAATGCAGTTAGCATTAATTTTGTTCTGTTAATGCTCCACAAATTTCTAAATTATAATTATTTACTGTGCCAAAAACTCGATCAGTTTTCAAATTGTTTTTCTTAGCTTGTTGACAGAAAAATTATATTTATATTTTCTGGAATATAATTTAAGTTTTGTAAAAAATAATTTGTTTTTTCTTTAGTATATTGTCTTTTTTATTACGTTATTTATTTCTGAAACATTACAAAAAAATTTTTCGAACCTCCACTACAAATAGGAAATCAAGCACAAGACGAAGAAAGATTAAAACACGAAGGGAGATAATAGCTGGTAGATATGATAGCCCCCAAAGCATCTTGTTTAACAAAAAAATGATTTCCCAGATTTTAAACTTGGAAAGTTGAAACTAATGTAAGCTTCAATTTGATAAAACAGAATTTAAAATTTATCGAAAAATAATTCAGAGTGTTAAATTTTTTTTAAAGTTAAAAAATAAATACGGGGGACCCCAAATCCCCGGCTGACAAGAGTGGCGGTAGTTGTTTGAAAAATATATGTTTTAGAAAGTACCAATTTATAAACATGTTTCAAGTTTAAAAACCCACTTTTTTTAGTACAGTTTTTTTGGCCCTTAATGTAAATTTTCAGTGAATTTGAAAATGGAAAAAAATTGGGCTTTGTTTGTGAAAAATATTTTTTAAGGCACTCAACCAAAAAAAAAGTGAACTAGATTTACTTTGGGTGGGGTTTTCCCCCTTCGTTTACAACAGTAAAATATTGGGTGCAGAGTTTAAACGAGGCCTACGAGTTTCCCAAACGAGCATTTCAGTGGCGATCAAATGAAGTGACAATTAGAAATGGGGAGAATTTCCCCCAAAAAAGTACTGAAGAAAGTCGCCTAAAATGCCAGTAGCAAACTGAATCATTTCAAAATGTGGGTACATGGATATTATCTGAAAATTTAGCAGAGGAAAACGTGTGGTGGTTTCGTTTGCTCCCCTGGGAAAAAAAGTGTCTGAAATGTTTTTTAATTGAATGTTTGGAAGTTTCCCAAACAACAAACAAAGTTTTTGCCCGTTTCATAACGATGGAGAAACAGGCCCCTCCCCTTCTAGGGAGAAAAAATCAAAACAATGGATTTTAAAAGGGGAAAAGGCTCCAAAGAAAGGGAAACCTTCCTCTCAAGCAAGGTCTGGGTCGGTTTTTGGGATCCTAGGAAAATTTCATTGACTATTTTGGGAAAAGGAAAAGCTATCAATGGAATTTTCGCGAACTTATTGCAACTTTTGACAACAGTCAAGCAAAATCCGCTTTTGGGCTAAAAAGAAAGTGTTGTTTTCAAGACAATGCCCCTTTCTCACAAATCCCTATTGAATGGTCAAAATTAATAAATTTTTTAAAGTTTGAGTTCTACCTCCCCCTATTCCCCAGATTTGCCCCTGATTTTTTTCTATTCTCGAACTTGAAAAAATGGCTCAGTGGTCAAAGATAAAGCGATGAAGCTTTAGTCGGCAATTATGGCTTTTTTTAAAAAAACAAGAAAATTCTTTTTTAAAAGGGTATCGAACTTTTGAACATCGTTGGGAAAAGTGTATAGAGCTAAATGGATATTATTTTGAAAAAATTTTTTCCAAAATTTTTCTGTTTTCTTTATTGGGTCGGGTACTTTTGGGACGGCCCTAATATGTAACCATTAATTGTGTCATTACTAGGTTAAGACAAAAGAATCAACAAAATATCGGGGTAAATTAATACATTTAATAACATAAAAATATCACAGTTACAAAGGACGAATACTTAAAGGTACAAGACAAGTAAAAGTAAACATTAAGAGAAACAAATTAAAGTAAGTCAGCTTAAATATATTCCTGGATTGGGCAGCGATAAGGGGGCATATTTCATTGGGAAACCAGCTCTTTTGACGGGAAAAGCGTGTGTTGAAAATTCCCCTTTTGTTAAAAATTTATTCATAAAAGGATGGCTTCATTTCAGTCTTGGAAGTATAGCGTGCGAAACTGAGATAACTTTAAGAGTCGTCGTTTTTCATGATGAGCCCCGATAACAATTATTTGATGGGTAGTGTTTCAACTTTAAATCAAACTTCAATAAAATTTCAATAATTGTTGGAAAAATTCTTTCGATTTTGAATTTACTTTACTTCACATGAAAGGGGAGTACTTCGGGAAGTGTTTATTAACACGATACTCTCTATCTTTATAATATATATTCAGTAAGCTTCACACTAATTATTATATATTTTCTTTAGTTTGCATTCCACAAGTTGCAGCTAAGCTTATGCGTCATTTTGTAAAATTCTTTCGGGTTTACGTTTGGTGACATAAAAATGTTATACCTAGAAAGAGTGGCAGGAAAATTTTGCAAATATCATAGTAAGCGCATCTATCCATAATGCAAATAAATTGAAGTATGCAACTCTCTTACTCTAATTGAATAAAATATATAAAATTTTATTTGGTTTTAATTCACTTTGAAGCAGCACGAAAGCTATTGGTGACAGAACTTGTAAATTTGAGCCGAGGTTTACTGACGAAGGTGACACTTGTGCTGGCCCCTCATTCTTCAAACTACCAAAGCAAGACAATTTTATGCATCAGCTCCTCCCCGGGGGGTCTTCATACTAATTTTGAGCTTTAGAGTCCCATGTTCGCGACCGATATTCGGCTAACTCGGTTACTGGATTAAAAAAGAAATTTTTAAAATGGAAAATAACTGTGTTGCTATTTTTGCCATGGAAATCATTATGAAATTTTTTTTTGTTTCAAAAGCCATTTGTTAAAGCAAAAATCCAAGCTACTACCGGACGATTCATGCATCAAATCTCAACTGACACTCACCTACACACATCCAAGTTGCACCAATTGTGGCAAATATGATTAAAACAAGGTGTCTTAGGCACCAGCGTGGCAGTCAGAGTGACGTAATAAGAGTGTGTGGAACGCATATCTGGCTACAAGTGTGGTACATGCCACATGAACCACTTCTATTACCACTTTGTAATTCATAGCGTCCATTAAGTATTGCCATTGACCTCAGACCACAGACAATTTTGTCTGCATTGATGCCAGGTAGAAATAACGTGGACAGCAAAAAGATACAAGTCGTGTTCTCAGAAGAGTCAAGCTTTTGTTTGTCCACTGATAGTCACTTTGTATGATAATGGTGCCGACGTGGTGATAGGTGTCCGATTCGGCGGTATTTGTGGAAAACCTCACCATATGACAACGTCATTACTTACGTTATCAGGTCACCTCTAGTTCATACTTAAGGCACAATGACAGTCTAACGTTCGTGGATGATGTGCTGTCATCTATAATTCTCCCTTTTCTTCGGGAGGGGTAAGGAGTGGTCTAATTCATTTTATCTGCAGGATTGCACACGACATCATACTACACGTATTAGCCAACGTAAATGTGTGATAACACAAGAGCTCTAGATGCTTTTCCTACCAACATTCTTCCCTGATTTTTCACGAATTAAACACATTTGCATACCTTTCCACTACAGCGCTCAGAGCACGTACTGTGGCAAATGGTTGACAGAGTTTGGAGAGTCACACATCCATCAGAAGCCCAAAGTATTTTCAAATAATCTGTACCTTTGTATAGCTTTGTGTGCTACCACCCAAAAAAACCTAAAACTTTCACTGATTTGACAACGTTCTCGCTCTGAACAATGAGAAGAAGTGTTTCAAAATGAACATCATACATTGTTCATTGCTATCTATATGTATTTGCAGAATTTTTTCAGTTTTTCTGGCCTCTCTCTCTCTTGATGTTACTTTCTCAGTGTCAAGTAGGGTATATGCAAAATTCAAAAGTTTTCAGTTAAAGGCAGCTTTAGACATTGTTTGTCAAATGTGAAGGAAAAAAAATGTATTGGGATACAACTATAAGAACTTTAGAGAATTCGAGTCCCGGTGGCCCGAACTACCCGTCATATAGAATGCGGATGAACGTTAAGTGATGTGGAAGTTTTGAGAGTGGGGTGCCGGCTCAGGTGTTGTCCTTGTTCAGAATAATGAGGTCCGTTGCCAATAACTTTCGTGTAGATTCGGAGTGCGGCATTAATAAAAAACCAATTCAGAACTGTAGAATGATACTTAATGAATTTTTCTAAGTAATCTGAAAAACACACAGTTAATAACAAAATACATAGTAAAAATTCACTAAGAATAAAATTATACATTAGTTGATTACTAAGATCTTTTTGACACATTCATTTTTAATAAAAATGTATTTGTGAGAAGTAAAGGACTATATTTTATCTAAATTTTAACTCGTTTAGAAGGTATCTTTTTATAGCTAACGAGACCGTATGGAGCTTTTCGAACGCAATAGTTTTACCACACTTATCTTAGGATACGTAGAAAGGACTCAGTTAATAATAGCATTTACATCTTAGGGCCTGATGTAATGAAGCAACTGCCCCCGATATTATTCACTCAGAAATGTCAATTAGACATTTCATCAAAATATTTTAGTGACATTTCATACATTCTGTTCGACATTCTTGAAAGCGCTTATTATTAGATACTCTGTAACCGGTTCTCTTCGCATCCCCTTTTAATAATCTTTAAGAGTAAAGCCTTTCTTATGCATTTTAATTTGAAGAACCTCTTTCTGTAAAGGAACAGTGATCTATGCAAATGGAGATATCACTTAAAGTTAAGCTAATCGAATTCGAAAAGTAAGTTAGCTGTATGATGTCTTGAAACTAGCTTGAATTAAATGGGTGAGAATTGTATTCTGAATTGTCAGCGTGTCTGAGCATAAGACTTGGAGCCTTGTTGTTCGAGTTCGGGGAAGATAGCCCCATCCATCAACATTACTTCATACATGCTTGATAAATGCATTTAATAATAATTATTATTATTATTATTACTAATAGGGGCTAACTCTGCCCTACTAGGGGCTGCTTCCATAAATGCATTTGGAATTCATTAGAAATAAGCAGCCAAGGGGCTTTTTATGCCACCTGATCGACAGTATATACATAACATCCGATCAAGGTCCATGAAATTCATCGCGGCAAAGGTAAGCCGATGTACATCTCTGTTAGCTACTGCTCTTTGGAGCACTCATCCAGGTGACAGTACGATTTTCCTGATTCTACCCTAATTTGGGAGAATTACTCACTCCTAGGTGGTCAGGGACTCTCCTACCTCTCCTCTTCCCAACTTCCAATGAGAGGACTTGCAGGTAATTGGACGACTATTTAGAGTATTCACATGCCGTGAAGGCACAATACATTTACAAACATTCTTATCTTCTCCGGTATTCGAACCCAGGTTCTACAGCACCGCAGTCAGCGTCGCTAACCACTATACCGGATGGGCTATGGAATTAATAGAAATAAAACATGTTGAGAAAATTTTAGAGATATCACATCCTTCGCTAACTCCTCACTCATAACACTACTGTATGTCTACTTTACAGCACGAGCAAGGAAAGTATTATTTGCGAATACTGAAAACTTTTTTCTAGTGGGCCTAAGCACTACTGGGAAGTTTTTACTTACCAAATTTCTGATCTGATAAAAAAAGTTTTAAGACGTTTGATTTCGAAGATTGAAATTGTTTTGATTTCGGTTTCATTTTAAAGCATTTTTCCACTCTTTTAATTTGAATTAATTTAAAAATGTTTTCAGCTACTACAATTTAACTCTTTTAGTGTGATGATATGGCTGTGTAAATTCCCACCTTCTACTTTCCCTGAAATTGTTTCTGTTTGATTGGCGGTTTTGAGTTCTCAGGAGCACTAAAATTGGACTTCAAGGCCACTCTTGCCTTTAAAAATAGCTTATATAACTTTATCAAAGCCTTATCAATTTTTCCTCCTGAGAAAAAATGCCAAGTACAAAATCGCTCCTTGTGGCTGCTATGAGATAAAACAATATCAAAGAGATGCTAAAATTAATATTCTCAGTTGATACATAATATTATATTAATTTCAAAATACAAGTGTTCCTAAATACAAATATTCCCCAGAAAAATCCTTTAATATTCTCTAAGCAGATGTAATCAAAACTACACTTATAGTAAAATATAGTATGGAATTATATCATGCATTTTAATGTCGTCCAACAAAAACTCTGTACCTTACAAGCAAATGCCCCTAAATTTTAAAACTGAAAAATTATATCTTTATGTACTTTAACTTGGTGGCTCTTTTAACTTGCTTAGTAAATATTTTTTACTTATTTTTTTATATTAAATCAGATGTGTCTCCCAAGGCCTTCTTACAATCCTAACTCCTATGTTCTTTGACGGCTACGGATTAATGGCAAAACTCTTCCAACCTAACAAATTTTCGCTAGCAAGATAAACGAAGATAAGGCGTAAAATGAGATATACCTATAAAAAGGATAGAAGCTTGGATGATAAGTGATATGAAGCAAGTGTTTCTAGAGATAGTGAAAGTGTGGAATCATTCTTGACTACCAGCACGGCAAGTTTAAAGATAGCTTTAGTGTGGAATCTTGTAGGATCAAGATAGCAGTCCGATAGCTCTTTGGAAAAGAATAGGCCCCAATATAAAAGAAGTTGGAATCTCTATATATAAAGTAAGAATTCATAAATATCTCTATAGGAGAAGGGCTGAGATCTGCAAGTATGGGCTTATTTGATATATGCACTAGATGAACTCTGGATTATTAATTGGCAATTGAGGTGTAGCTGGATCTTAGCTATGGATCTTGACTTGGAATACAAGGTCGAATTGGGTGTTGACTCACTTTTAAAGAGTAGCTGTCAAATTTAGAATTCAGTAATATAAGCTATTCTTAATAAAAAGTTGCATTTAAGAACTACTTGCGTCTCATCATCTTTGATAATCCTACACCTCTAGCTTTACGCGGGAACTGAATCGACATAGCTACTGGCGAGGATGCATGGGCGCTTTCTCGCAAATGGCGCCCTGAACGGCTATAATTCCAAGTTAGGTAATGTAGGGTGAAGTGATTGTTCTACCTGAAATGTACTTCTTTCAGGCCACCAGGAGGAATACTGCAGAGCTTCATCGAGGTATTGATAATACATACAGTTACTTGAAAACTTAAGCAATCTGTCATGCGCTTACTTTAAAAAAGTCATCTCAGGGAAGGCCTAAGATTGGTATCTGATATTTGGTCTGTTGTTAGTGCAAAAATAGCAGCCACGGATTCTTTGCGCAGCTCCAAAGCTGGAATTAGCGTAAGGCCTTTCCCCGCGGTCAAAAATAAGAAAGAACTAGCAGTCGCACTCTACGCATCCTTAGTTATGAAGAAACTGTGGATCCTACTGATTTGTTTATAGATTACTAAAAAATATGAGAGAAGTTTTAGAATTAGAATGTCCTAAGCAGAGTAAGTGGATCATATTCTTTTAGTCTGACTCCGGAAACTATTGGTGATCCAAGACTATGTGAGGTGCGCAATCCACAAAATACGATATACAACTTTTAGAAGTCTTGGCTAAATCTGGAAGAGAGATATTCCTGCAAATTGCTGTACAAGCATTGTGAACGATAATATAGGAAGATTTGAGGGCCAAAATGCGCAGCACAGGATGCCCACCCTTGGCTTAATGGTAGAAACTCCTGGAGGAATTCTGAACAGGGATGCAGACCAAAATACAGTAGAAATGTGAGTTCTTTACGAGAATAGCCGTCAGCTACAGAGGGTCTGAGAGGAATAGGTTCAGAACAATGATCAGAGATTCAATAATATAAGCTACCTATTCTGAAATGAGCGAAATGATAATTCTAAATCGAGGCGAGTAGGGACGCAAAAGGGATGATTGTAACATTGTGTAAAGGTTTAATGATCAACCCTCTTGGCGGGGTGTCAGGATAAGAGAGATAAATTGAAGATCTTCTCTCCTGATATGTGCATATCACTCCGTAGAACTTCCTACGTCTCATTTTCATTAAATAAATACATTTCCTTTTAAAAGCGCTTGGCGGGATACCGGGAGCAGATAACTATCGAGTATCGAAGTTAGTTTATATAGGAAAATATTTTTCTATACAAAATTAAAAAATCGCGAGCCCAGGTAATAAATATAGCAGAGGTGCGAAAACAAAACAGGGATTGTAGAATTGAATATCTGACTTTCAGATTGGACCTGGAAAGGAAATGGCTATTCTAAGCGTAAGAAAGATTTAGAATACCTATGTATTCTAGTATCGATTCTATGGCGCGCCGAAGAATCGTAATTAGATTCTTTTGACTGAAATCGTTGAAAATCTAAAATCTACTGGGTTGAAGATACTAAGGTAAATTAAAGGGAAATTACACGTTAATGGGCCAAAAATGAAGTTAAATATGGCGGGACGCTAAAGTTCTACTGAAAAGCATGGGAAAAATATAATTGAGATAAAATTAACTTGCCATAATCAAAAGATTTGGTACTTACTTCGCGGGAACAATTAATACAGAACAGAAAATGACTGTGAATTAGGGTCATATCTATAGATATTTAGAAACTCCGGGAAGATAACTCCGGCTAATGCAATGATATGTGAGGAATTGGTCCTACGGTTTCTGCTTCTAATTGAAGGATTGTTATTTTATGAAAATTTCACGCAAATGTCATTAGGTGAAATGCGTGTATACATTCCAAAATCTTAAGGAATGAAATAATGAGAGAATTCCCCATGATGCTTCACACTGCTGGATACTCTAGGCAGATTTTAAAATGTATCATAAAATCTTTGGATGCTCTTGTTATTTCAGCATAGAAAAATTCATTGATCAATATGTCTCCTATATTACATGTGCCAAGTTAATAACTATAAAAAACGCGCTACCAGCTGGTCGGATAGGATTAAATCCAATTATACTCAAATTCATCCGAAATGAGATAGTGATGCTAGATTTGTTAGGCCTGCATCCTATATCGAGAATAAAACGTAAATCATTTATGCATTTTAGTAATAACTGATCATTTCCAGCAAAATGGGCTGGAAATTATACCTCTTAAAAAGGCCCTATCCCCTGTATATTAGCGGATATTTTTTTGATAACTTTATATCGCGCTATGGAGCCCCAATAAAATTAATAAGTGATAATGGTCCCTAATTTATCCGAGGATTTTGAGCACTTAAGGAAAAGATTAGGTATAAGGCATGTGAAGATTAAGCGTATATCGACTTACAGGCAAATCGGAATTGAAAGAGTGACCGAGATATAGTGCAAAATGATTGCAAATTATGTTAATGATCACTACGGATAATTTTGGACTAATTTACGGAGTTTGCTTTACGCCTATCTGTACGGCGGTGAATGAAACAACGGGAAAACACTGGCTGAATTATTTTAGGTCGAAATTGATTATACCCATTTCAAAAACTTAAAGGCGATATCGGAAAGTTCAAATTCAAAATCTGAAATATAGAGAAAAAGCCTTTAAGGAAGTTTAGACTATACGAAAATTAAACAGGAAAGGTGGAAAAATATTATAATAGATGAGAAAAAGATATAAAAAATAAAGGTAAAATGATTGGTCTTATTAGAAATATTACCCTGTAAGTCTAGCAGCTAATAAAGTATGTGCTTAAATTTAACAAAATTTGAGGGACTCATAGAGTCTTAGAAGCAGAATTCATACACATTGTAATATGGAAATCTGTGGGAAAAGATTAACAGTTAATGTAGATCACAGAATATATCGTCACAGGAAATGTGACGTGAGGCCGAATTAGGAACAGGCATCCCAAAGAAAGTATAAGATCAAGTCAGGAAATCCCGGTAATTTCCGGAAAAGTGGCATCAAAGATTAAATGAGTCAGCAAATGGGAAAAGAAAAATCGGCGGTGAAACGTAAGTTAGGAGGGTAAAAGGGACTTGCAAATTCAATCAAATCAATATAAAAAATACAGAGAGGACCTATAAAATAAATCTCACTGGTCAGATCACTCCTAGTCTATCTTGGAAATGAAAAATAAAATAAAGGATAAAGAATTGGCTAGAGGTGCATTAAAAGATCAGGTGCAGTTGTAAGTGCGGACTAAGAAAAGAAAGGGTAAAAAGAAGGGGACCCAATAATATTATTAAAAGATACCGCTAATCCAGTACTATTTCTAGAAGCAGGAAAAAGAACAAAAGAGAATGCATGTAAAGTTCCAGGATGAATCCTAAGATATTAAATCATGACAATGACGGAGAACAGAAGAACCCTGACCAGCCATGGAGATAAGAAGCTCGGTTGAAAAGGACGACATGAGGATTACAAGCTTCTCCCATACACAAGAATTCCAGTATAACTGAGGAAAGAAGAGTGGCAGTACCCCATCGTTGACGGGACGGCTGGAGGAAAATATATAAAAATCCAGTTGTATTGTTTCCTCTTATTTTTTTATGATCTTCCAAATAAGTGGTCGGGGTGAATTATTGTAGCATGAAGTCTCTGGGCGTGGTGCTTTTAAAAGTTATAAGCTAAGCCAAACACTATAAATGAGTGTTTATTTAATTCTTGGAAACTTTTGACTTGTTAAAATTTTTTCTGGAGAAAAATATCTAACTACCAAGCATACATTTGTTTGTTGTTCTTGATGTATGACTTCGTGATGCGAAAATCCTTTCTGGCTATTTGTTATAAGAAGTTTATTGAAAAATGTTTTAAATTGTATAATATGTGTATATATATATGCTTTGCTGTATTGTTACGCATTATGAGGCATCTGTCTAGGAAACGCGGCGCAGCTTGTACCCAATACACATACCGAGCTGCGCTGGCCTACTGGGAGCCTTTTGAACTAGATGCAGGGATGAGATGAAAATTCTATTGATATATAAATAATATATACTAAATTGTGAAATTGATTGATATTATGGAAATAGAGGACTCAAAGTTTCTATTCTATAGGAATGACCCTGAACTCTGAAAAGTATGGAAATTTCGAGTAGGCTTTAATAAAGAAAGGGAGCGGGAAGTTCCAGCCTCCATATGAAAGTGTTAGATCTTAAAGATTGTCTGCGTACTCTGTGAATTTTTTTAGAAAATTTAAGTGTATAAATATTTTAAGTAATTAAATGTTAAAGCGAGAGTGGGTAAGTAAATTAAATATGCAATTATTAATGTTGGGGCCTAGTTTATTGAGTAAAATTCTATTGTCATTGAGTTTTAAATTTAAATTGAAATATTAAAATTTAATCTTCTAAGACGAGTAAATTTGTGCACTCAGTCAAGATAAATATTGGAAATTATAAAAGTAAAATGAGGATTTTATGATTAAAATTGTAAATTTAAATTGGAAGCCGGTGATAGCCATTGGAAATTATGTGCTTAAAAATGAGGATTTGGTGATTAAAATCTCTAAATAAAACCTGTGGAAAAGCAAGAAAATTTAGAAATAGATTTAGACACGTAATTTATTGGCGGGGTAATTTCGAGGAACCTTTTTAAGTAAATCACTGCTTCTTCTTCTGAGGGGTTGTGGATGTCCCCAAGGTCTTTCTGCTAACTCTAACTCCTATGTTCTTTTGACGGCTGAAGGGATTAATGCAAGTAAAAACTTTCCAACTCAATACCAAGAAGATAAATGAAGATAATATGTAAAATGAGATATACTTGCAAAAGCGATAAAGTTTCTGATGATAAGATATGAAGCGCCAAGTAAGCTTGTGAGATAGTGTGGAACTATCTCTGATCACAGCACGGGCAAGTTTCCAAAGATAGCTTATGCGGAACGGTAGGATCAAGAGTTAGCAGTCCGATAGTTCTGGAAAAGAATAGAAGTCGCAATATAAAGAAGTTGGAATCTCTATATATAAAGGAATTATAAAATATCTCTATAGGAGTATGTGAAGGAGATCTCGCAAAAGGTAATATTCTGATATAAGTACTAGATGAACTGGATTACTAATTATAATTGAGGTAAAGGATCTAGCTTGCGCATCTGACTGGAATATAAGGTTTAATTGGGGTGTTGACTCTCACTTAAAATATAGCTACAAATCTAGAATTAAGTAATATAAGCATTATACTAAAGCTACTTAAGAACTACTTCATGTCCTACCACTTTGATAATCCTACACCTCTAGCTTGATAAGTGGACCGGAATGACATAGCCAATAAGCAGGATGGCTATGTCGCAAAATGTTTTGTGTTTCCAAAAACTTTGTGAAAATATTTTGCTAATATTGTCAAATAATCTGTCATCGTAATAAATGCTACTAATATTATGCAAAAAGTATATTCTTGAATTTTAAAAAATATTTCAGTCATATTTAATTAAAAGTAGTATTTTTAACAGAAATACATAAGTTGTGGAAAATAAATTATATTAAAATTAGAGCTTTATGTTGCTATTATATTTTCCTGCATGACTTTACAGACATTAAATGTGTTTTTCACAGTCTTTAAATTTTGAAAATGTAAAGTGTATATTCCTAACTCCTAAAAGTTTTTTAATGTTTGGGTATAGAGTTCCCACCTTTTAGGTCTTATACTCCCAATTATATATTCTATAAAAGTTAGTACGGATTTATAGGCCTGAAATCTCTAATTATTTTTTTTTAAAAATGTTTAAGTTAATATTTTTTAAAAATTTGTGTTTTTTCAGGTTTAGCTATAGAAATAATTATTAAAAAATCAATGGAAATAGATTTTTTAAATCCATACTTCACTTTTTAGTTTCCATGGTCTAAGAAAATATAAATCACTTAAAATGACTAAAAAATTACAAAAATTGCGCATTTTATAAAAGATTTAAAATAACTTAACTGTTTAAAATTGTAGAATAATAGCTAGTCAAACGGACTTTTTACTCTCAGAATCAACTTAATAATACAATCTGAATATAAAACACAAACTATTTTTACTGTTAATGTCTGAAAAAATTTTTTTTGAAAAGTGGTACTGTGCAACCTTTTACGCCACAGTTTCTCAAATAAGAAAATATAATACACAATAATGTGACTGAGTCACATTATTTGATTATCGTTGTAAAATATCATTGAAAGAACATCATGGATCTTTAATTAAAAAATTATGATAGATTATCATTTATTCAAATTAAATCAATTCTAATTTAGTTCCATTTTCATGTATATTTTTTAAAAAATAATTTTCAGTTCTTCTAATGATTTTCCTTCTTGTATGTTTTCCTTTTTTAAATTTATTTTTGGTAATAATAAGCAATTTTAAATTAATTAAAGATTTTTAGTCTTAATTAAAAGAAGTGCTTTAACCCCTTAACGCATTTGCCCATGTCTGACACCAGCGAAAGTTACCGGCAAATTTGCTCACGGGCGATTTTGTATGCCGCGTTTTATTTCTAATGCCCTTCTGATATCCGTTCTAGTAAAAATAAATAGTTTAGATTATAATCAGGGGTGTAGATACAGCTGTATCAGCCATATCAATGATATGGGACCCCCAAGCTTTGAGGGCCCCTAAACGTGTAAGCAAAAAATCGTAAGATGTTAAAGAGACACAGTACGATTCAGTTGACAAAAATCGGTCAAAAATTCAAATCTAATTTTTGTAACATAAATTTTATTCTTTATATATTTTTTATAACCTCTCAACATCTGAAAGCTCTAAATTTAAAAAACGCAGAATTATGATAGCTTTTACGTTCGTTTTTATTCAGGTCCTTATGACAAATCAAAACTTCAAACTGACTTATCTCAGAAAGATAAAATAACTAGTTTGTCTCCATTCAAAATGCTAAGGCTTTTTTTTCTATTGAGTCTAATGCTTTGAATTTATTTTACGTATTACTAATAGCACATGTTACAAAAGTTGGTATGCATTTTTGAATCAAATCAATACTTATTTTTTTTTAAAATAATGAACTCAGAATTTATACATTTTTTAAAAAATTTTCAATAAGCGGTCATAAGAAGTATTACACGAATACCAATCATGTTATCGCAAACCCCAAACCAACTTTTGCTATACATAGTTTGACGTACTTGTAAATCAAATTTTATGCGTGTACGTAAACTTTTATTGGGGAAGTAGCATTTTAAAATCACTTCACAAATTTTAAGTTTTTTCCTTAGAAAATTGAATGGGTAGCTTTTTATGATATTTTGAGCTCAAAATCTGTTTTACATAATATACACACATAAGAGGCACCAAAAATATTTGAAAATCCTTAAATTAAATATTTTTGCTTAAATCGTACCATGTCTCCTTAAATGGCCCCTAGAAAGGGCCCCTCAAGGAACTTTGATTCAGAGCCCATTTCACACACACAGGACTAGTTACACCAGTGATTATAATAAAACTTACTTAACCCCTTACCCGCTCCCTAGTCCCCCCCCTAATAAGTGAAATTGCAAAAAATTACTCTTTATACTTTACTTATAAATTCATTTTCTGTCAAAAAATACCTTTAATCATTTTTTTCGTTTATCCGAAAAAACTGGCGCTTTAAGGGGTTACAGCAATGCATTCAAATCAAAAATTTCGAGAAAACTCTAGAAATTAATGTTTCAAATATTTAATCAATCTTTTTTACAATCAAACGTTTGTGCCATGTACGTATTTCATACGTAATAGGAAGTCTTGATTGAAATAATTCATATATGTTGAGACCCTTCACACACAAAAAGCTCATTTACTCGAATGTATAAAACTGTGTTTATAAAAGAGTAACATTTTTCACATTTATGTAAAAAGTTAGAATCGTTAAAGTAATGATAAAGCACAAGAAATATATTAGTTAAATATAGTTTTAAGTGATGTTTACTATGTACTTAGATCTATTAAATAAGTTTGAATTTACGAAATAATTAAAAAGAGATGAATTAATTTTTACTTTAAAAAAAAAGGAAACTGGAGGCAAATTTTGTCTTGAGATAATGAGATGCATTTAAAAATCTTTTAGCTGCAAAAATACTCGCAATGAAGGACAGGTCACTTTATTTGATTAAATCTAGGATTTTGCGTTACTCTAAAGTTTATTTAATTTAATTTATTTATTTTGAAGTTTTTTCATTTTGTTTCGGTTTTAATCCCGAATAGATGACTGGAAAAAACATTAGTAAATTAAAAGAATTAAAAGGACATTGAGAAAAAAGAAAACTTAGACAAGGATAAACTAGACTAAGACTCACATTCATTACTGGTTTTATTCTACATAAATAAAGAAATATTTTTTCTGACCCGACATTATATATATATATATATATATATATATATATATATATATATATATATATATATATATATATATATAATATATATATATATATATATATATATATATATATATATATATATATATATATATATATATAAGATTTAAATGACTACGTTAAGAAGGAAAAAAATTAATAATATAAAAAATGTTCAATAAAGATTTCAAGTTGATTAAAATTTATTTAAGTTCGGCTCGAATAAGCAAATCTATCAGAAAATTGGCAGATCCTTAATTAGATTTTCAGTTGGAGATGGTAAATATAGATATTTTGTAATTTCTATGATATTTTGGTGCTTAATTCAAAAATAATGATTTTATAGTTATTTGATGCGTGATTTAAACTAACATTTTAAGTCACAGACTATAGATTTTAATATGTTTTGTACTCTTAAAAATACAATAAATATTTTAAATATTATATTTCTTTATTTTTGATAGCAAAATATCGCTTAATTTGCTATTTAAAATGTTGATCAATAATTAAGATATGTTAGATTTTTTTTAATATCTGATTGTTCTTTTTAAATTAATTTCTATATATTGTTCTTTTCAATAATTTCTATATGTTTTTTGAATTTCTTTGCTTGCATTTTGTAAGAATACACGCTCAAGTTTAAGTTTATCTGCTATTTCATATTTTCTACTTGCATTCTGCTCTTTATTTTCTTATACATTTTTATATAAATTTCCCACTGAAGGAAAAATTTTGGATCCAACAAATCACGCTTAACCCTTCCTCGTAGCCCTGCATCTGTAACATTTTTAGAAAATACAATAGTTTTTTTTTTTTTAATTTTATTTTGGTCTATTGGCTTTTTTATTATCTTCTTTTAATAATCTCATGGTTCTAATTTTTAGAATTTATCTCGTTCTGCTTTATAGGAACTGTCTACTACTAAATAATGTTTGTCTTTTTATTATATATATATATACATAATACTGGCCTCCAAAAGTTAAGATGTAACACGTTTTTTGAAGTTTACCATTAAAGAAATGGGAATAACAGTAAAATGCATAGTTTATATGAAATGAGTAATAGTAACGAACTGTAAGTAAACTTATAAACAAAATGATAGTCACCGCTTTTATTGTAAAGAAATTGGTATACAGCAGTGTAAGAAATTGTGCAAAAGCAAAATTTTTTGCAACTTGAGATGTGTACGTTTTGTGCATGATTGTTGATCCTCAAAGCTGTTGATAACTCCGATAACAAAATTCAAATGAGTCTAACAACATCTAAAAAGCGTTTACGAGATTTGTTAAAATAACGCATGGTTGGATATATGGAAATGGGGTTGTTACAAGACGATACAGCCAGAAGTTTGTTTTCGAAAGGGAAATTATTAAATAACTTACGCATAGTTGTCTATTTTTATATCTTAAAAAGTACATTTAAGAATAATTTAGTAGCATTGAACGATCCCTTGGTTGTTCAAAATGGTTCCCTTCAAAAATCATTTTAAAGAAAGTAGATACTTAAGCCAAACTGTGTCTATTTTTAAAATGGTCATCCTTCAAGTAGTGCTTTCACTATGTATATCGAGTTAAATTTCTTCTTGTGGCAAAGTACTCATTAAAACAACTATAAAATATTAGATTAACATTCAAAGTTAGTATGGTTGAATGAATTTTACATCTAGTTGAAGATTGCCTTCATCTAATGGTATAGAATATGACTTAAGTACAAAAAACTTTTGTCAGATTTAGTAATGCTCTAACTTTAAATCGTATCTTGAATAATGTAAACAATACCATTCTTCTGTGTTCTATTTAATTTTGCATTGACATCCATTTAACTTTTAGCGTGAGCCACGCCTTCCATATCTCATATCTTGTATTTTAACGCATAAATTTAAAATCCATTAGAAATTAATGCAAAAAACAGTGTCCTATATAATTTCCTAAATTTTAAGGATTTATTGTAAAGGATATTTATTCTTGATTTCTGTAATGTTTATAATGACATTACCTTATTTAAGTGAAAAAATTATTTCTACACTCCTCAAAAGTGAAATTGCAACACCAAAAATAATAAACGTAAAATCATGCTAATTTCAGGTGTGATAGTGGTGAGGTGGATATATAAATGATTTTAAAAAGACAAAAAATCATTGAAAACCAATTTATTCAGTATCTAATGTGCCCACTTTGAGCGACTATACATGCATCAATCCGGTGAGAGTTTCTATGAATTAGTCCATGATGATTGCCTGAGGTAACCGTTGCCAAGCCACATCAACTGCTTTGATCATATCATTCACGGTTTGCGCTTGTTGCCTCGGTTCATGTCACGTCCGATGAGGTACTACAGATGTTCGATAGGATCAGATCTGGAGAGTTAGTCGACCAGTAAAGGATATCAAATCCAATAAGGTTGTTAACAATTCGCCGTGTCGCATGCGATCAGGCATTGTCTTGCTGGAATACCGTGTTGGGTGCACCCTGTAACAAGGGTTGAACAACAGTCTGCACAACTTGTGTAGTGTAGCGTTCCACTGTCAAATGGCCATCAATGCCTTGAAGCGTCCTGTGATCAAACATTACGCCACTCCAAACCGTGATGCTCGTTGTAGGACCAGTTTGGTGCCCTGAGAAATAGATTGATTCGTAGTGTTCTCCGGGTCGCCACCATACCCGTCGATGGCCGTCATTCCTCAATAGATAGAAGCGAGATTAATCCGTGGGCAATACCCGATGGTTCAGGTACTATGACGATGACACCAGGCGTTTATCTTTGTATTAAGAATAGTACTCATGTTGCTGGTACCCGTATACGTAACTGTATTTCATGCAATCTGTTGAGAATGGTTTGGGTAGACACAGATCCACGTGCTCCTGGAGGCAACCGGCTTTGGCTGCCACATGAAGTGGAAAAAGAATATTTAATCAACTGGCGAATACGCCGGTCAGTGAGATCAGACGTGCACCTGTACTCATCACTTCATCTTCGGCGTGCATGTAGACCATCCTGAATCCGTTCTGTGGCTCAACGTTGAATGGTACTCACGCTGTGCCCAGCAAGAGTTGCTATTGTGCATAGCGTCAAACCCAGCTCATGGAGTTCGATAATACAGACACGTTCCTGGTCATAAACTGATGTTTTTGAGCTTGTAAACGTCTCAGAGGCATTTTCTACCGATCTTCGAAAATCGCAAATGCTACCCAAAACCTCAGATGCTGTTTATGAGAACGGAAAGTTGCTGGAATAGGAGTACCACGTGATCAGATGCATGGGTAAATTTAATCATTTATATATCCGTCTCGCCACTATCGCTCCTAAAATTTACATGATGCTACGTGTATTAGTTCTTGATGTTGCAATTTTACTTTGAGGAGTGTAGTTTCTTAACACCTCAAATTACATTTAAGTGGTTGTTTTAAAACTGAAATAGTAACTTGTCATCACATTATCTAATTATGCCAAAACACTAACAGAAATATCATAACTTATTAAAAATATTCATAAGCTATGTTATTTTTTAAAAAAATTAAAGTGATTATCATCAATAATAATGGTATATATAACTATATCGTGTTTAATTTTGAAAAAGATTATTTGTAGTAATATTGATCATTATTCTCTTATACTCAAAAGAGTAGGGGCTTCTTTATAAATGCAGAAATTAAGGAACTTTTCACACTCAAATACAGTATCCTTTCTCGGTAATCCCATATTTCATTTTATCAAAATAAACGCGATAATTTACAAGTGCTATTAGATTAAATATAATTCCTATGCCATGACACTATGTCTAGACAACTAAAAGTTTATGCGATTATACCAGCAAATCGCTTCTAAGAAATCTAATCTCTTTTAGGAATTCGTTCAGAAGCTAATAGAGAGATAATTCTAATTGCACCTAGCTTGAATTCAAGTTAGAGGCAGATAATTTAAGAAAAATAAGGGCAGGTGTGCTTTCGTAATTGGATTTAAGAAAACTGCTTAATCCAATCTTGTGTGTAGTAATCATAGCATTTCTTCTTTTTTTCTAGCATGTTGCGCCCATTGAAATTAATCAGCCACTTTTCTGAGAATAGAAATTTTAAGAAAAGTCTTTAAAAGGAATGTTGTAAGCACTAAATTCTATAGTGCAGTTTATTCTAATAAAAATAAATTTGTTGTGGTAAGAGCTAATAATATTTTCTTACGCTTCGTAAATTTTCGAACGTTCGTTGCACACAAAAATGGTTTGAGTTTTAAAGTAAAACACATTTTATAAATTATCACCTTTTCTCAACTGTTTATAAATATTTCCATTCTGATATAATTATGATATTTTTATTTGGGATGTAACATAGGTGCTTTTTTGAGGATAAATATAATCAACATCAAACATATTCTATACTTTGAAATTAAAACGTATAATCGAAGTATAAAGTAACCCTGAAAGTTGCTTATCATTTAATTGTAAGTAATTTGACTAAATCTTTGATGCTTTTCAAGGAATCTGGTATAATATTGCATATTAAAGCATGACAACGTCTTTCCAAATTAAGTATAACTAAACACTCATCATAACCCACAATGGATATATATATATATTACCAGCACTATATATTGTATACATGCACTGGCGGACAAAAAACCTCAGGACGGTAACAAATATCTGTACAGTACCAAGCACCGTTGAATTTCATGTTTACAGATGTATTATTGCCCAAACTTTGTTCAGTATATCAAATATTTGTTTTGAAACTTAATCGACTGATACATTTTTGGAGAAATATGTACAGGTTGGCCAAAATACATAGACATACAAATCAAACAGAAAAGTACCCCCATGCACTCGAAAAACTATGCTTGTATGGAAAACGTCGTATAACTGCAGAAATGACGTGATATGTTGTTCACAACAATTAATAACTGTTGAGGTAAGTTTCCCATTTCTCTTTCAGTGCACAGATGAGTTGTGTCCTAGTGTGCTGGTGGCTGGTATTGAGAAGCTAGACATCACCCTAAAGTATAAATTAGCGTTCAGTGCGCCCCTTCTTCATGATTCCGATCCATTACATTACATAATAAAAATCATTTCACTGTCTTTCATTAATATTTTGGGCTTTCTAAGCACTATAACACTCTCATATCCAATCAATTGGTTTCTACAATCATGAAAAACTGAATTTACTCTCATCTGAGAAAAGTACACATACTCAGTCGTTCTTAGTTCCTTTTCATCCAAATGGATACTAGGCGTCTTTTTTTATCAGTGGAATACACTAAACATTCCTTCGAGGGTAGAATCCTTCTTGTCACAAACATCTGAAAACAATTTTCTGCGTTATCTAAGTACACACAGAATATGAACACAGAATTCCTTTTCTATAATATTGAAAAGCGACCACCCATTTTGGACCTGATCCCACTTATTTGAAAGGATGTCTGAATTCGGGGAACAAGATTTTATGTAGTTTTGAATTCCTTGGCGTTATTCAATATTTGTTATAATAACTTCAAGACGTATTCAAAATTTCCTAGTCGTAACCAGATAACCATCAAATCTTTATCGACATCATCAGGAGAATCACTTCCATACACAGTAAGAAATTCTATGAATACCATGTTCTCCTTGCATCACATAGTTCTAATAATTTATTCATAATAATATGTTGTATTTTGTGCCTGTGGCTTTTTGATGAGGTTGATGGACTAGGTCAATTCAAAACAAATATTATCCATTTTAATAAAACTATTAATGTATGTAATTACGTACACTTCATATCGCATGCTCTAACGTAATTCTAATACGTTCGAGTTTGGAAAAATAAATTAATCACATTGAATCAGCTTAACTTGAAATAGTTAATACTTACTGGTGTGCCTAATGCACGTAATAGAGCATAATCATTACATAATAACATGTAATAAACACATAATAGCCATTACGTTGTATAATGCAGAGTATAGATTAATAGGAATGCATAGTGCACACCTATTACAGTCTATTTCTGTATCAACTATTGCCCAATTATCAATATGTCTTCATACTACAGTTTATATACATTATGCATATATAATCGTTCGATAAATTTTTCGTTTCTACATTAATTACTTTTTTACATCTTTTGCACAGAAAATATGTTATTTAATTGTTTTATGCATATATTATAGCACAGTGCTTCTCAACCTTTCAATATTTGCGACCCAATTTTTAATCTTAATATTTATGGCAGCCCCCTCCATACAATAATATAATGTATTGAATTCAATATTACTTTGACGCTAGCTACAATACGACTATCATAAACTGTACAAATTATCAGGATAAGTGTTAAGTTTTGAATATAATTTTGTACATGACAGCTCATGGGGTCACAATTAATTATTAAACTTGTTCTTGCTAACTATATTGAGGAATTAATGATCAAATTCATTGTGCAGTACTGATACGTTTATAAATGTTATATCAGTGTAAATATGCATTTTTTATTATGTCAGAATGCATTTTGTTTTGATTCTTTTCAGTAAATTAATATTTCTTTAAAAGCTTTTATTTTTGACTTTTCGGTATGCTCGCGACCCACTGGTAGGATTATCACGCCCCCTACCCCAGTCTGAGAAACGCTATATTAGCACATTTCATAAAAATATTCAGTTCCGGTGATTACTTAAGCTTTTTAGAAATCATTGTTTCTGAGAGCATAAAAATAGTGTTTTACTCTAAACTCTCACAAGAGCTAAAATTTTTTATCATTATATGTTTGCTATGTCCCGATGTTTGCTATGTTATATGTTCCGATTAATTAATTATTTGAAACCTTATTCTTAAAGTTCGTTTCCATTCTTATTTATTTATGATGATTTTTGGTATTTTTATCGCCTCTCTCTCTCTCTTTGTTTGTTTCCAGTCATCTTTTTCTTGATTTTCTTTCTTTTTTTTTTCTATATTCTGCTTCAAAAACATTTTTTCTTTCTTATTTTCTACATAATGTAAAAACATACCATTTAGGTTAATATATTGCTCTAATTTTCCTGATAATAAAAGAAAAGTAGAGTACGATTCTTGCAGTTCTAATGAGTCAATTATCAAAAGTCCCCTTACGACATTGCTCCCCTACTACACGAGAACTCACTTATTTCCAAAAAAGAAATATTCAAAACTTGAACAAATCAAAGGATAAAATGTTCCATGCTCGCTGATTTTAGATTTAATTATAAGACTAACGATAACAAGAATAAAAACTATAGCCTTTATTTTTACCCGTGATCTTATTCTAGGTATTAATCTGTTTATATTTTAGCTAACAAGATGTTTAAAATACAAATGTATTAAAAAACTATTGTAGAAATATCTGTTTTAAGTTTAAAGTAATAAGTTTACGAAAATTATTTTTTGTTTTCCTTTTAGCTTTTAAGCATATATATATATATATATATATATATTATATCCATCCATGTGCTCTATTATGCGCGTAATAAAACATTCAAAGTTTGTCGTGAGCTATATTAAGGCGCGGAAAGAGATTGATCTCATAATCATTCATTTATCTATATATTTAATTAATTTTTTTCAATTATATATTTATAATTTTTATTTAATTGATAAAAATTGTACTATTTTCCCCATTTAAGCAAATTATAGATAACATTATATTGTGTACTCGTGATTAACTAAAGGTGAAAATGGGAAAAAACTTGCTTGGTTTTAATTTAAACACAAATTTTACTGTTCTAAATTTAAAAAATAATAATTAATATTATTATTATTTTGTTTTAAAGAAGAATATAATAAGTTAAATGCATATTATTTTAAATTACTTTCAAATAATTAAAAAATTTTAAATTGAATTTAGTGTCTTATATTATATTGGTTATTAAGTAGAATGTGTGCCTTTAAATGTGTGAGCCTCAAAAAATACGAGGATACTGAAAAATAAAATTTTAATTTTAATTAATAATAATTTTTTCACTGTTTAAATTGAACTTTTTTCATCTTTTACTGAAACCATTGAAAAAATATTTTTATACTCGTATATTACAAAAATTATTTCTGCTTGCTATTATTTTGCCATGTTTTCTTTATTCCATATAATTTTGTATCCATCAACTTCTAAATTAACTTTTAGCAAATATGTAAAATAAAATTCAATTTGACCTTTATAATACCTACTATTGGGTGAAAAATAAGTATAGAAAATCAATAAAAATATAGGAATACATATTATACTCCTACTAATGTTTTCCTCAATTGCTTCGAAATGGGTTACTGAGAATTATTCCAACAAGTATCTGACACCTACAATAGGAAACGAGAGATGAGTGCAAAGGAGAATCTAGAATGTTGTTTCTATGGCAACCTGCGACAAGGGAGAGGGGCGCTCAAGTAGTCTAGATTCGGTTGGAACACAAGATATCACAACAAATATCAAGCGAAGAGTGCAGACGTTACTCCTGTCATCTTAACTCCAAGACGCGAAGCTTTGTTGAGCGAAAAGCATTGTTGCAGAAAAAGTACGTGAAAAAATATTGTTTTTAATATTGTATGAATGTAGTTTATAGATAGCGTGTGAATCACCTAAACTGAAATAGTTTCTTTATTTTTGAAATTAATATATAAAATACATATAAATAAGTAAATTTAAAAAAAGCTGAATTTCTTATTGATGAATTCAAAATTTATTATTCTTAAGAAAAATAAAAGGTGGTAATTTTCATTTTGAAAGTGAATTGCTAAAAAAAAATCGTAACGTTCCTAAGAATACTTGTTACGACGGCAATTCTAAAAAGAATTTTAATAATTCTGAAAATTACGGCAATAAATATTGTTAAATATTTAAGGGTAGTTCTATCAGATGTTAACATTTATGGTAGAATTGTGTGAGATGACTATTAATAAAAGGAACCTTAAAATCTAGGAAAACTTTTCAGAAATGAATTAACTTTAATAAATTTAATAAATTTTGGAGTCCTTTAACATGTATTATAATGAAAATTTATTTAGGTTTAACATTTTTAAAGATTGTTTCTTCTGTCAAAATTAATATGATTTCAGATACTTTAAGTATTCAGGTATTAGTTGTACAGTTTTTTTCTTTAAGAGACTGTTAAATTAATTTTTTATTTTAAATCACATATCTTAATTAATTCCGTTAATTGACTAAAGAAACTTAAGGATTTTGTAAGACTAAAAAAAATACAAATTAAATGCCATAAAAATTGCATATTTCAATAACTTAAGTTTAAAAAGGTATAGATACAAATTTTATTATTACCATAATTATTTACAATTTTTTCATATTTATTTCAAATATTTATTTACAATTTTTAACTGTATTACACTCTTTTTTAACTACTAAAATTAAATATAAAAAAATTTAAGGCAAATTATAATTGTTTTACTGAAGTGTGTGGGTGAACGTATGCAGAGAAAGTGTGAGTTTGCATATTTGCAATGCTTTCATATTTAACAGTCAAATCCAATACTTATTTTCTGTTTTAAAAAATCAATATAATATTAATTTTGCTTGCAAGAAAAAAATATATTCTCTTAATAAATATATTTCGGGGTTTTTTAAATTTTGTCGAGGGTAATTGTATCGGTTTCTATTTTAACTTTCTAATTAATTGAGAAAAATGTTTATTTATTTTATGTTTATATTGTACTCTACTTGTATTATTCTATAATTATTTTTCTGAACTTCGTAGTATTCTGAGCTCTTGAGAGCTCAATGTTTCATATTCCAAAGAATACAAGAAAAATTGTAATTAAAATTGCTCCAACTAACTAAATATCTCTAAAATAGGAACTTTAATTTTCTCGAAAAAATGTTATTAAAGTAATTTAATACTATCAAAGATGCATTAATATGAAAATTTAGATTTAAAAAAAATGTATATCTGATATATTTAATTTTAAAAGAAGAAATGGAAATTTTTTTTATTAAAAGATGTATTTTTTAAACCAGCGTATCAAACACGAAACTCTAAATAAGGTAAAAACAATAAATATTTTTCTCAAATTTAGTCCGGTTAAAACACGGAAAATTTAATTATACGCATTAAAAATATAAGCTGATATATTCTTATTTTTAACTTATTAAATCTATCGTTATATAAGTCTTTCATTGCCTTATTGTACTACAATCTGATTTATAAGTTATACCATTCATACCATTAATTATTAAAAATTATTTTTTCATTGACCTGAATAATTACCAGTAATTTTAATACCAGAATCATCATTAATTTATAAGCACTTTTATTGTAGTAGAAAAGAAACTCTACAAGTATTTTAATTTTCCGCAATTTTATAGAAGATCTCTTACAACTTCTAAGCATATATTTATATTCATAAAGGAAATGCCTTTTGCAAATATCCTCACATTCATTACATTGATTTTCTTACATTCTCAATCTATTCCTCGATCGATCAATCTTTTAATTTTATTTTTTTAATTCTCTGTTATTTCTAAATCGAATTTTTTATCTTTCCTTATTGTGGTTCATTAATTCTTCTCTTTTCTAGATTCAATTAACTTTCCCTTTAAAAATCTTTTTATGTAATTAATTTTTATTAAAGCATTTTACTTAAAACTAATAATAAATTTATTTATACGTTAAGCAAAAACTATCAATATCCTTCCATAGATTGAAGAAAAATAAGTTTTAAATTTTTATGATTGATATGTGATAAGATTGAGAACGTTTGAATATTTTTACACAATAGAAACTGTAGAACTCTGATATAAAAAAATCTCATTTATGCTCTTTTTTAAATTTGAAATATTTTTAAAATTTTAAGTAATAGAAATGAAAACTTCATGTATTTTTCCTCTTAAAATATTTAATACAGGGTCAAATATTTGGTAATTAAACCTTAAATTTATACAGTATGTTTTATTAAACATTATTGCCATAATTAAACATTTTATTAAGCAATATTGAAAAAGGTCAATAAGGTAATAATATTCTCTTATATCAAAAAACAGTTTAGCATAGCTCATTTCTTTTAAGGAAATCATGTTCCCAATCAATAAATTTCAAATTAAATATATATTTTATTATAGTGTAACATCTTTTATGGAAGCGATTTATAACGGTCTTTACAATGAAACTCAAAGGAAAATTATTGACTCCCATTTTAGTCATAATATATGTGATTCACAATAACTGTTAATGAAATGTTTAAATGAGAGAGAAATCTTACAATATCAGTTGAACATTGTTCCAAATCTCAGCATTATTATATCTTCAATTAGATGTTTAGTAATTGCCAATACATGAAGGATCATAACCTAAGGCGTTTTGAAGCTAGCTTGTTTAATCGTTCATCGAGTCAAATATATAACATTGAAATCGCTTGTAGAGTCAAATATATTAAATCAAAATTACTATTGTTTTAACAGATAAAATGATCAAATAAACAAATATAAGGAAGGGAAAATTTACTTAAGCAGCAAATTTTTAATTCTTAAGCAATACCTCTTAGTATAGAGAAGTTACGTAAATTGTAAAACTCTACCATAAAAATTTTCTTCTAAAATAAAAATGCACATATTTATGTTAACAGTATGCAACAAGAAACATGTTGATATATTGAGAAAATTATACTTATAAAACAATAAAAACTTATAAAGAAAAGCTATTAAATATCTTAAGGAGA
>BMAV01004491.1:0-34058 GCA_019973955.1 Trichonephila inaurata madagascariensis | reverse complement strand
GTGTTGAATTGGAAGATTATAACTATGGTTATGGAAAATTGTTATTCTACGAATACTTTTTTTAAAAATTTCGGATTTAAAAATAACAGTGAATAAGCTCTTTTTTTTTATTTGGAGGCAGGTAATTAGAAAACAAACGATTTCCATCAAGAAACCTTCAAGCTAAAATAAAATATAAGAAAAAAAAAGAAACCTTTGTATGATATGTTTTGATCAAGTTCAATTTTTTGAAAATTATTCAAGTTTTTCATTCTTGTTCAAGATCTATAAGCGTGTAATACATTGCTCTTATAAAGAAAAGATTTTTCGTTCATTACGTACAATATGTTTTGTTTATTCGAAAGATCCAACATCAATTATTTATAGTTAAGAAATAAGAAGTGTACATATAATAGAACGTCATTTATCCAAATCAATAGGGATCATACACCGTTCGGATAACCGAACACCGAATGCGATCCATGCAGTACATGATGGTGATGAATGTCCGTAGCCGACATGTTTCTCGCAGTCAAAAAACGGATAACAGACGTTATCTCACACTTGGCGGGCGATTCAATCACCTTAAACATTTTAAAAGATGCACAGCGAAGTTCCCGACTGCTAAAAAAGCTGGACTGGCATAGGGGGCCCACAGGGTGCTGGTCGTACCAAGACTAGATGCGGCTCGGGGAACTAGGGAACAAAACGCCCCAAAAGGATCTTTTAAAAATAATCCTCGTATATTTCCTGGAAATTATTCATCCTTATGCACATTTATTTCTCTTTTTTTTTTTTTTATTTTCTTTTATTGCTTCTGTATTCCAAAAGCCATATATAAATACGTTTCAAGCGAAAACGCTTAAACGAAATATCAGTTAACACGAAATACTACAACGGTCTCGACCAACTACTATGCATTTTCGTGTATTTTTTCTCTTGACACAAAACAAAATAGCTTAACACAAATCGATTTTCTTTCTGAGAACGAACAAAATACGGAAAACGCTGAACACTTAATGAAATGTTTCAGAAAGTTTCTGTGTTATTGAAGCACCCTAATGTATCATCGGAAGAAATCGTTGCAGTAGATTTTGATGAAGTATATTCAGTCTTGATTATATAGCACAGCGTTTCTCAAACTGTGGGGCACGAGCATTATTGAAACGTCGAAAACAAAAGATTTTAAAAAATTATTAGTTTACTGAAAGTAAGTAAACAAAATACATTCTGACATAATAAAAAATAAAATACGCATTTACGCTGATATACTTACTTATTATACACTTATAAATGTATTAGCACTGCACAATGTGTTTTATAATTAATTTAACAAAAAATAGCAAATTTAATAATTACCAGTGTCCCCCTAGGCTTGTCATGGATAAAATTATGTACAAAAAATTAACACTTGTCTTGATAATTTCTACGGTTTATAATTAATCCCTTCATTACCGATTGAAAGTTATGAGATTCTCTCCCCAGTGCGTAGGTTTCCCCATTCTCCAGTTTTCTCCGTAGACTTAAGTATGTTATGTATTGGAAGTGTGTGTGTGGAGAAAAATAAATAAGCAAATCCTCTGAAATAAGTAAGTCCTTCACAAACTCTGTCTAAGTCCATTTATTGCATTCCAAAGCCTTCCGAATAATTTAATGGATAACAGTGCACAGAAAATATCGTGCTTAGAAACGACGTATATAAACGCCTAAGACAATTAACGCTTTCGCTGAACAAGACGTATATACACGCCAGTGACTCTTAAGAGGTTAAAATCATATTGTAGCTTTAGCGTCAAAGAGTGTAGTATTATTGAATTCACAAAACATTATTATTGTATGGAAGGGGGCGCGATGGAAGTTCTGATTGAATATTGGGTCGAAGATATTGAAAGTTTGAGAAGCACTGATATAGCACACAAAGATATTTAGGAGTTTGTTCAAAGCTGAAAAAAAATATTGATGTAGATCCGACGATGAAAAGGAAATGAATAATGTAGCTCCTGTTCCCACGTCATCCGAAATAAGGAAGATCATGAAAAGTATGCGCAGTTATTTAATCGCACATTACAATGGTGAAATGAATAAAAAAACGGATGACGTCGAAACATTTGTTGATAGTTCGATGCTAAAAAGAACAATGGAAAAACAAAATAGGGTTATTTTACAAAAACTTTACAAATGCTTTCTTTTTAACAAAAACCTTGAAAATTTTGTATTATATTTCATTAATTTCTTGTGAATGTTTTTGTTTCATTGATTTTTAATAAATACATGCATATATACACACCTATGTAAATAAAATGTAATTACTCGCATTAACTTAATTTTGTTGAATATGTGTTTTCTTTTCTTGCAATATTCCTTAACACGAAAAAATATTCCATTCCCTTCAGTTTCGTGTTAAACAATTTTCACTGCATTTAAAAAATAGCACTTCCATCTTTGTTTCAATTATTCCGTGAGGAAAAATATACCCTTAAGCTCACGAAAAGAAATCGTTTTCCACTGAGAGTGATGACAAAATGAAAAAACAAAGTTTTAGTGTGCAACGTTGGAAGTATTTTTTTCCTATCTTCTCAACTCTTCTTAGCTCCTAGAAAATTACAACAGGGAAACAAGTGAAGACATACATGCGAAGGGTTATGAAAATGATATACAATGTAATATTTTGATTAAAAAAAAGAACGGTTGAGTAAGCGGGTATTTTCATGCACGAGCGAGCTTTAAGGACCAGAATGAAAATGTTTTTACCAAGCATTCTGTGGTGAAGACTCTGAAATAAGACATTTTGTTTGAGGGAAGGTTCTGGAGAATATTGGCTTTGGCTTTTGAAAGTTAGGGTATTGGAAATGAGAAACAGTCATAACTGTGAATAGATTTTCTCTAGAATTTTGAATTTCTGTTTTGGAATAGAAGTTAAACAAATATAAGGATAGAAGATTTATTATCAGAAGACCGATAAGTATTTCATGTAAGATTTAATGCTTAAAGGCAATGGAATTATAAATGGATATAATTCTTCAGGATGAAACGTATTCCTATGTAGGTACTGCATTTTTTTATTATCATACAAATATTTTTAATAACTTATAAATTTAACTTTTAATTCATCATGAGAAATAATTCAGTATAGAAGGAAAATATATATGCATTTTCAATAAACAATAGGATAATTAAATTTTTTTTGAAGCATGTAAGTGCAAAATCTTGAAAATTGAGAGTATCAAGTAAATAAAAACACATTGTCAAATTTAGTAACAAGCCAAAAATTACTTCCATATTTCATTCTACAACATTATTAAACAATGGTAGATGGACCACAGATACCTTATTTTTCGAAACAGTCTCCGTCTTCAAACATACACTTCTTCCAGCGAGCTTCCTGTTAGGACAGTGCTTCTTAAACATTCAATATTCGCGATCCAATATTCCATCATAAGTTTCATTGCGTTCCCTCCCCTCCATACAATAACAATGTATTGTGTGTGTGTGGATTCAATAACACTATCATTTGACACTAAAACTACAACACAACTTTAGCCTCTTAAGTGCCACCGGCGTATATAAACGTCTCCTTCCTCCAAAGTATTAATTTTTTTGAACGTATATCTACATCTTTCCGAAGTACGATTTTTTCTGTGCACTACTGTTCAGAAAAATATTCCGAAGGTTTTGGAATGCAATAAAGGGACATTGACAGTGTTTGCGAAGAATTTATTTATTTCAGAGGATTTGCTTATTTATCCCTTTATTCGGTAATTTTAACGGATTAATAATAAACCGTACAAATTATCAAGATAAGCTTTAATACAAACCCATAATGTCACTGGTAATTATCAAACTTGTTCTTAACTTAGTATAATTAAATTAATTATAAAATACATTGTGTAGACTGATACATTTATAAGTGTATTGTATCAGTCTAAATGTGTGTATTTTATTTTTTATTATGTCAGGATGCATTTTGTTAGTTCCTTACAGTAAATTAATAATTTTTTAAAATAATCTTTTGTTTTCAACTTTTTTAAAAATCAAAGCCCCCCCCTCGAAAAAAATTACCCGCCCACCCCCAAAAGGGCTTTGTCCCACAGTTTGAAAAGCGTGTTAGGGGTTTTTTAAAATGGTCACGAAGCCACTTTTGTACCGCTTCCCACACGTCCATGTTTAAGGCAAATCGATGACATGTCAAAATTTCTATGAGAGATCCAAGGAGATGAAAGTCTGAGGAAGCGAGCTCTGGACTGTGGGGGGAGGGGTTTTCCCAGGGTCTAAAACCCCCCAACCTTTTTGTTTAGTGGTTATGCATCGTAGTGCCCATTGCGCATGCACACATTTCACAGACATGGAATTCGGCTATCTGCAGTAACCATCTCTCAATCATGCTGAAAGATGTCTTCAAGTGGATGATGACTCACGCCCCTTTTTTTGTGTAGCGCTAGTTCACCCACTTTTAAAAATTCTGATCCATAAATAGCAGTTTTTACAATATAAATCACTTTACCCGTATTATGACAAAAATCTCCGTTGAGTTTTCGCATCCTTAACACCCTCCGACCACAAAAATCCAATCACTAATCGTTCCTCCTGTTTGGTGCAGTACAGTAGCAGAGTTGTTGTGGGTAGACGACAACAGACGAGATCATAATTAAATTCCAATTACATGACCGCAGACCCGCTAACTCAACTCATGCGGATGTAACCTATCTTTGCTTAATAAAGTTGTAGAATTAAATGTGTGAGAAATTTTTGACTTGCCCTCGAGATAAGAAACTTGTTCTTTGTTGCATTACATTATGAGTTTAGTAATTATTTTTATAAATATCAAAACATGCAGCATTATATTTAATATTTAAGGTATCCGACTACGTTCGGAACCGTGATTTTAAAAATGCGCATACATGGATATTTTTAAAAAGATATTTAGTGTCTTTTAGATTAGAATACATGTGTAAAAAATTTTTTCCCAAGGACATTTTGCCCAAAAAAAAAATTATTTAAATACAATTTTTTGGGAAAAATGAATTTAAAGAGTAATCTGTTTTCAAACTTTTTCCCCTTTTTTGTGAAAAAAATCTTCTATTTTTTTAAATTTTTTTTTTTTTTTTATTTAAGAGGCTCAACTAGGATTTTTAAAAAAAATTCACATTATTTTCAAGAGTTACCCCCCTTGGGAAAAATTTTTTTCCCAGGGTTTTTTTTTAAAATTCCCCCCCTTTTGTCGTAAAAATATGGATAAACCCAAATTCCCAAAATTTATATTTCAAAAAATTTTAGTTGAGACTTTGTAGAAGGTCTGGGGCTTTTAAAACAGGCAAAACATTATTATAATAAAAGACTTTTTTACAAAAGGAAGCATTTTTTAAAAAAGGTTTTTCTAAGTAAATTTTTTTCTAAAATATTGGTAAATTAAAAACATTTTTTTTTAAAAAGTCCCCAAAACAATTTTTTTACATGTATTTAACTAAATGACACTAAAATCATAAAAAAATTTTCCATTTATGAGCTTTTGCAAAATCACGATTCCGAAAGTAGTAGGATACCTTAATAAATATTCTTTTTTTAAGCTTGATGTATATGATAAGTATCTATTTTTTTCAGAAGACGAATAGTTTTCAATTACGTTAAAGAGAGACTCCTGTAAAGTTAATATATCCGACTACGTTCTAAAGCATGATTTTGCAAAAATGTTCAAACGAATATTTCTTTTAATGTTTTGTGTCACTTCGATTAGAATACCCATATAAAAATGGTTTAAAAATGTTATTACAATAAAAAAAATTAATTAACTTAGAATTATCTGTTTTCAAAACATTTACCTTTTATGGAAAAAAATGCTTCTTTTATAATAATATTTTGCTTATATACTATACTGTTCGAATTAATTGGGACATACGGTGAGAAAACAATTTTTTCTAAAACCTTAGCTTTTAATCATTACATACCTTAAGTAGACAGAAAAACCTCTATAAAACCTCTATGTGTTCTCCTATAGCAGAAATGCCCTCCTCAACTCGTCTTGGTATCGACTTTCCCTAGTGTAGCACAAATATTTTTAACTTCATCATCGTGGAACCACACTTGTATGGCACTTTTTATCATTTGTTATTTATCGTACAATTCAACTTAGGGTATACCCCTTATTGACAAATGCCAAAATTTTTAAAAGAATGTAAAAAAAGTCCCAAATTTAAATACTTTTTTTTATTGTCCCGCATGAAAATCTGGACCAATTTCGAATTGTGACCAGAAGCCAAGTCATGTTGAAATGTTCCATCAAGTGTTTACATAAATTGAACAATTATACTGCGTAATATTTCTATGTATTTGACAGAATTTATCACATGCCTTTAAGATGAACTAAACTTCTAGTAGCTTTTGTTGTGAAAAAACCACAAAAGAATTGGTGTAGAAGGGTATCTTACAGTCTTTTGGGTCTTTGGATCTCTCTCTGGTAGCAGAGTTTCATCTTCCCTTCGTCTAACTACACCTAATTTGCATCTCTGCACAAATAAATGTGTTTCATCCCTGAAAATCATTTTCTTACCGTTAACAGTCTAGGATAGGTATTTTTTGGTCGTTTTTTCACCTTTTTCTGAACTGGAAATTGCCTTTTCCTTATTCTTGTTGCCTTGTGGCTCACTTCCAGAAGCCTTTTTCTTATAGTTGAGGGGCTCACTTCAACACCATAATCCAATAAATTCTTCGAAGTTGTTTATTTATCTTTCTTGGACTATTTTGCTATTTCTTATTCGATTTTTTTAGTTCTTAAATTAGTTTCCGTTTAAGCCCACATTTTCCTTTTCGTTTTGGAGACGATGTTCCGGAATCTTGAAATGTTCTTAAAATTCTTGAAACACTTAAGTTGCCCACACCAACTATCGTAGCTATATTTTTCACAGTCATAGAAGTTTATTCATTAAAAGTAAGTATTTTAGAACGCTTCCTTAGAGTAACATCCATCTCAGAACAAGTAAAAGTAATGCATGTTACAAGGAACACAAAATTATAATCACCAACTGCCTCTCTGAAAGGTTCACAACTAGACAATTGGTACACCAAAATCAATCAAACGAGTAAATTATAGTCCAGGTCGATTAATCACAGTGTTTCTAGGCAGATATAACCAATTTAAGGGGGTTCAAGACATCACTGATTACATCATCTTACCAACTAAGACAAAAAAAATGCTTGTCCCAATTAATTCGAACAGTAGAGTATAGCTAAAACTACTCCACAGAGCCTGAACTAGGATTTTTGAAAGATTCACATTATTACTGGTTAGTTACCAAAGTTACCGGTTTTTTTTAATACTTCTCCTATTTTGATATACTAAAATAAGGATTAATCCACTTCTAAGTTGTATATAGAAAAAATCCTTGTTCGGACTCTGAGCAAAGGTCTGTGCTATATATAGGCAAAATATTACCATTATAGAAGTATTTTCCATAAATAAATGTTTTGAAAAAAGGTAAGTTTATGTTCATTTTTTGCCAAAATGTTGCATTTAAATATTTTTTTTTACTGTAAAACTAGGTTTTAGAACCATTTTAAAGTGTATTCTGATCTAAGTGGCACTAAATATTTAAAAAAAAATTCGTTTGTAACCTTTTGCAAAATTGCGAATCCGAACGTAGTCGGATACCTTAAATACTTTTCGGATGAAATTAAATCATGATTATTAAAAAGTGGTACTGAAAAACAATATAAAACATTCTGTAACTGTTATTTAAAATCTAGAAGTTTTCGTAATGTTTTGATAAATGTAATTAAAAAATGCATATACTCTTCTTACTCTTCTTCTTTAAATATCATTCACCAAAAATTACTATAAACTAATTGCGAGCAGCATGAATAAACAAAATTCTTTTTCAATGCTTATGTTTAAAAAAAAAAATTGCTGTTGCAAGTCCTAGGGAATTAAAAATTTTAAAATTTTATAGCAAAAATGAACTATTCGAGTCATAATTAAAGTTGTGATTTAAACAAAGATGATATACGGAGTTCAGCAAGAAAGCAAATGTTGTAATGTTGATTAATATTTTGTCTTAAAGTAACCTATTGAATGTATTTCGGCCCATAAATATAAAAAAAAAAAACAAGCAATAATCAATACTTTAAATTTTGATTGGTTTATTAGAGCTTTTTCAACTCTCAGTGAAGATGCTTTTTTCCAGTGAGTTTTCCATTGGCACTTCATTTCCAGATCATAAAAGTAGATAATTACGATTCGTCATACGTTATTATCTTTTCCAATAAGTTTGGATCACTTTCTGTAGCATTAAGGTATCCGCCTACGTTCGGAACCATGATTTTGCAAAAGCGTATAATTGGATAATATTTATGATATTTAGTGTCACTTAGATTATAAAATGTATATAAAATAATTTTAAGAATATTATTACAATAAAAAATTATTTAAGTACAATATTTTGACAAAAACTGAACATAGAATGACTAATTTTCAAAATATTCTCCTTTTGTAAAAAATGCTTCTATTATAATAATATTTTACCTGTATATAACTCAGACCTCTGTACATAGGCTCAACTAGAAATTTTGAAATATATAACTTAGAAGAGGGTTTATCCATATTTTACTACAACAGAGGGATAAAATTTTAAGAAAAAAATAGCCGATAATTATTTCAATGGGTTGTAACTCTGAAAATAATGTGAATTTCTCAAAACTCATAGTTGAGTCTCTGTACAGAGGTTTGATCTATATGCAGGCAAAGTATTACTATAATAGAAGCATTTTTCATCAAAAGGAGAACATTTTAAAAAAAAGGTTATTTTAAGTTAATTTTTTGCCAAAATATTGTATTTAAATAATTTTTTATCAAAATTTTTAAACATTTTAAACAAAACAACGGTTTTCTCCAATCGTTTTAAAAGGTCGGGATACCTTAAAAGTAAAAAAAACATTTTGAGAGCTTTTTGTTGTTCAGGCATCATGTTTGCACACATTTTTTGCATGATAAAACTGTTACGTAAAATTGCGGAACGAGTTCTTTGTCAATTTTAAGGGTCCCAGGAATCGCTTGAGTACTTAATTAACGGTTATCTCGAACCAGATTACCGATTTTTTCGATATTGTCATCTGTCTTTAAATAGAAGAGACCTTAGTGAGAACCAATGTCTTCTTCAACATCTTGAAAAGGCTTAAGACAATCAGAAACACGAGCACAGGAAGAACATTCAATGCCATAAACTTCTTTCAATAAATTATGAGTTTCAATTGCGATTTTTCTATGTCTTATGTGAAAATTCACAATCTATTGCTCTATTGTTACACTTATCATTTTTCCTGTGGAACAAAAAAGTGACTATTGCGAACAAAGGTTATATCTATACGGTTTTGCTAACAAAGCGAGCGACATTGCTTTCGAAAAAGAAGGGCATCATGCTAAGCAAATATAGGTAGCTGACGGTTGTCGCATGCGTACTTATTCATGTAATAGCGTCAGTTTCGTAATCTAATAGGCTCGCCTCATATTGAAGAAAAACAGAGAGAGAGAGAGATCTGCATTACGTTTTGAGCATATAGTTGAGAGAAATATTGGCTGGCAACTGCGATGTATACCTTAAATCTTATTAAACATTCTCAATTAAGGTATCCGACTACGTCCGAAACCATCATTTTAAAAAAAGCGCATAAATGGATACTTTTCATGTATAAAATTGTTTTAAGGATATTTTGACAAAAAAACATTATTTAAATACAATACTTTGGCAAAAAATGAACTTAGAATAATCTTTTTTCAAAATGTTCACCTTTTGCGCAAAATGCTTTTATTATAATAATATTTTACCTGTATATAGCTCAGAGCTCTGTACAGAGGCTCAACTATGATTTTTTTGAAAAATTCACATTATTTTCAGAGTCACATCCAATTGAAACAACTATCGGCGATTTTTTTTCTTAAAATTTCACCCCTCTGTTGTCGTATAAAACATGGATAAACTCATTTCTAAGTTATAAATTTCTAAAATTCTAGTTGAGCCTCTGTACAGAGGTCTGAGCTATATACAGAAAAATATTATTATAATAGAAGCGTTTTTCGCGAAAGGAGAATATTTTGAAAATGGGTCATTCTATGTTCATATTTGTTAAAATATTTTCCTAAATAATTTTTTATTTTAATACTATTCTTAAAACAATTTTATATACATTTTCTAATCTAAGGGACACTAAATATAAATATTATCCATTTATACGCTTTTGCAAAATCACGGTTCCGAACGTAGTTGGATACCTTAATGTATAGAAGAATTATATATCTATCGTATAATACGGAAGGTTTATATATATATATATATATAGGTGCCGGCGGCTATTTACAAGCCCCATCACTAACTTCTAGGATAATGCTCATTGTTTTGGGAGCCTGGCTGCCTGTAGACGCACCTTCTACCACGACGTTGAAGGGAGCTGACGCCATTAAAAACGAGGTACGACGCCATTGTAGGAAGACGGAGGCATGGACTGAGAAAGACGGAAAGTAAAGATGTCATTTGCATGAATTAAGAAGTTGAAGACTATAACCTCGCGTGTTAATGACGAACTGAACTAAAAGCCTGATGTATATATTGTACATAGTTCAATTCACGATGAAATTAATCATAATCTGGTGCCAGCCATTACCTAAAGCGCCAAATTCAGAAGTGGATCAAGGTGGGCATTCTTTGAAGATTCTGAATGATATAAACCTATCGTCTTCCATTAAAGAACTTAAAACAGAAGAGTAAATTACTACAACAATATATGATGATGACGAGAGTTCAGTCGAAAGATGCATTTTTGTGGTTTATTCGACTGACAGTGAGGAATTCTCTATTAAACTAAAAGAGATACAGAAGAAATTCTCGTATAATGAGATAGTAACAATTTCAAACATACTTAATAATTCTAGAGAAGGAAATAAATCTGAATTGTGTAAAAGTATTCTATCTTTATTGACGAATATGAATGAGTTATTATTAATGGCAGCGAGTCTGACTCGGAAAGCGTAATGAATGATTCTTCAATGCATGCTGATACGGTGGGAAAAAATCTTGATTTGGAAATAAATAAAATGCATGTTGATAGCGGAAGTCAAAATAAAAGAAGCTATGTTAATTCTAATGTTAATATAAACTATTCGGATATTGAAAATACCATTTCTAAATTTAATGCAGAACCACATGAAAATATAAATAATTGGACTAAGCATTTTGAAAATATAACCGAAACGTTTTTTCTATCAGATTTACAAAAATTCGTATTTGCAAAAAGATCGTTAGGTGGAATTGCGAAATTATTTATTCAGACGGAATTAGAAGTAAATTCGTGGGAAAAATTAAAGCAGGCACTGATTGACGAATTCTTTTTGGAAATAAATTCTGCTTCGTTGCACGAGCTCTTATGCAATTGGAAAATCAGAGATTGCGAAACCACTTCGGAATTCTTTTTAAAAATGAAAGAGTTATGCAATTCGGGAAAAATTGATGATTCCGCTTTAATGCATTACATAATCAAAGGTCTAAATGACAGACAAGAAAACAAAATAATTCTGTACGGATGTAATAATTTAGCTCAATTCAAAGTAAAACTTATGACGCAATAACGAATGATTATGTCAAGTGTAGAGATAATTTCGGTAAAATAAAACCAAAATATTATTTTAATAGATATAATTCTTGCAATAAAATGAAAACAAAGTATGATGAAAAGTGTAATTTTAGAAAGGATGTTGTTAAAAAAATAAAATAAAATATGAAAATAATAATACTGGGTATGAAAGTTATAGAAAGAAAGTTTGTTTTAATTGCGGAGATCCAAATCATATTTCTAGAAACTGTTTGTATAAAAACGAAGGGATAAAATGTTTTCGATGTGAAGTTTTTGGACATAAAGCTTCGAAATGCCCAGACAATAACGATACTAAATTAGACGTTGCTCATTTAATTATTAATAAAGAAGAAACAATAACTAAGAAAATGTTAATTGATGACTTAATTTTAGATGCTTTAATAGATAGTGGTAGTCGAGTGACCATGATTCGAAAGTCTGTTTATGATAAAATAAATCGTGTTCAATTGTGTGTGTGTGTGTTTCCTTTAAATACAACTTTAAGTGGATTTAGTAAAAGTAAAGTAAAACTGGTTATTTTAAGGTATCCGACTACGTTCGGAACCGTGATTTTAAAAAAGGGCATAAATGGATAATTTTCATGACATTTAGTGTCACTCAGATTAGAATACATGCACAAAATTGTTTTAAGGACGTTTTGAGAAAAAAAAGTTATTTAAATACAATATTTTGGCAAAAAATTAACTTAGAATAATCTTTTTTCAAAATGTTCTCCTTTTGTGAAAAAAGCTTCTATTATAATAATAATTTGCCTGTATATAGCTCAGACCTCTCTACAGAGGCTCAACTAGAAATTTTGGAAAATTCTCATTATTTTTAGAGTTACCAACAATTGAAATAATTATTGGCGTTTTTTTCTTAAAATTGCTTCCCTCTGTTGTCGTAAAATATGGATAAACTCACTTCTAAGTTATATATTTCAAAATTTTTCATGTATTTAAATAACTTTTTTTTTGTTAAAATGTCCTTAAAACAATTATATACATGTATTCTAATCTAAGTGACACTAAATATCATGAAAATTATCCATTTTTGCGCTTTTGCAAAATCACGATTCCGAACGTAGTCGGATAACTTAAAGATGATATTCAGATTGATGAACTTATAAGTGTAATGTAGAGATATGTGTAATAGATGAGGATGCTATGTTATATGATGTTATAATTGGATTAAATGTATTAATGCAAGGTGAGACTATAATTAATGAAAATGGTGTTACAATTAGAAATAAGCCTAAATGTGTTAAAGCCACTTTATGTGTTATATTTATCTCCTGGTGATATTGAAATTAATATTGAACCGGAACATTCCTCAAATTTACGAGTCAAAGAACAAGACGATAACTCCAAAATTTGTGCCTATATAGAAAGATGGTTTACATGTGAAAGACGACCAAAGAACTGTGACCGTAAGCCCTGTTGAACTTCAACATACATCTGATTTGCCTAAATTGGAAGACGATTTGAAATGTTTAGAAAAACCTGACCCTATGATTCAATTCATTACTGAAAAGCGTGATGAGTATATTGTTTCTGATACCGAAGAACTTCATCTTCAGAATTGCTTGAAAGACGTGAAGGAAGGCAATGCTTGCATTCCTTTAAAGAAAGCTGACTCAGTAGTAGCTGTTCCGGAAAGTGTGCCGAAAGAAGTCAAAAGACGTGCACATGAGAAAAGACGCCCAAGAATTAAAGAAAACAAAGACTATTACTTCATTCCCAAGCTCAGACAGAAGATAGAAAATTCAATTGCCAACTGTGACCATGGTGTATTGGTGAATCACAAATGAAGAAAGAAAGAAGACGTGCCATTGAAAACATACCATACTGATCACCTTGGACAGCACAGGATAACTAATTTTGATGAAGGAATCAAGGAACAAACTGTCCGATTTGAGCAAGATCTTCAATAGTTTACAACGAAAGACGCAGAAGACCCGATGAAAGACGAACAAATAAAAATAAGACGAAAGACGTAGAAGAAGCAAAAATAAGACGAATAAACAAGATACGACGAAAGACGAATAAACAAGAAAATAAGACGAGTAAGACGTAGAAAATAGAAGGAAAGAAGAAAGACGTCCAAGATAGGACGAAAAACGTGAACCAGAATCCTTTTGAGAACTGTGTTTTTACAAAGAGACTCATAAACTTTTAACCTTTACTTTTTAGATACCTTTTCCCAGCCCTTTTGTTGTTTTGGTTTTTGTTGTATGTTTGCAGTGTCGTCTGGAGGATCAGCCGATTCCAGGATGGCCGAGTGGTGCCGGCGGCTATTTACAAGCCCCACCAATAACTTCTAGGAGTATGCTCTTTGTTTTGGGAGCCTGGCTGCCTGTAGACGCATCTTCTACCACGACGTTGAAGGGAGCCGATGCCATTGTAGGAAGACGTAGGCATGGACGAAATGACGGACTGAGAAAGACGGAAAGTAAAGACGCCATCGAAGACGATAACACTTCGCGTGTTAATGAAGAGCTGAACTAAAAGCCTGATGTATATATTGTACATAGTTTCAGGTCATTAAATCTATAATTAATCATAATCTGTGTGCCAGCCATTTCTTGACGAGCGTCCAAACACACTCACACACACACACATATATATATATAACGTGCACCTATACTTTCCAATTGAATTTTTAAATTTTTGGTACATAACTCTCACCCTTTTTTTACGAATGAACCAGAAATGTAGATGTGGAATGCTGTTATCTTTTGACCCAAACTGTTCATATAAAACAAACAAATCGCTAAATATCTTTCTTCATCGTTCACCATAGTACACTTCTCCTTAGAAGACAGCACAGCAATAAATTCCAAAGGTTATTCAATTCCTACTATTAACTCACACTCTCTATATATTTATTTATTTATTTTGGTGGAATTTTCAATCGTTAATAAAATACATTTTAAAGCGCTCAGTTGAGGTGAATTTTTATATACATGATTGTTTTGGAAGACAATAAAATAATTTAACTATAATTAATAAAAAAATAATTGATTAAAACTAACTAGTTAAAGAATTACAAATACACACCGCCCCGTTGCCATTTTTTATTTCGACTTGTGTCAAAACTTTAAAAGGTTTTTTTTCCTCACATTTTAAAGCATTCAGTTGAACTGAAATTTTATATACACGATTGTTTTGGATGACAATACGATACTTTAATGATAATGAATAAAAATTAATTATCACTTAATGTTGTGATTCTGCCATATGTATATACATATTTATATTAATTGTAACTATTTAATATAAAGTATCTAAAATATAAAATTTTTCTTTATTGATCTAAGTAGGAATTAACTTATTTTTTTTATATTATTTGTTTTTAAAAGAAAATGACGATGCCGTAAAACAGTTTCAAAAAAGTTGTTTTCCTTCATGTGTACTACAAGGATGAATAGAGCCGAAAACGATGTAAAATTGTGGACCAGCAATATTTGAAAAAAACGTCCATCTGTCTGAAAGAATCAGGAAATTCTTTTAGTTTGGAACAAGTTCAAATCCCATGTAACGGATAACAAGAAGAAATTGCTGGAAGTGTGCAACACAAATATTGCACAGTTATTCCAGACGGACGGACTCCATTTGTTCAGTTTTTGATGTGTGTATCTATGAGCCATTCAATAAAATATGTGGTCGTTAGAAGGTAAAAAACATTAATAAAAGAAGGCTAAATGACTATGTAGAAATACAATTATTACATACTCATCTTTTCTTTGTTTTTAATCTTTATACTCGGCTTATAATATGCAATAATAATAGTAAATTTCAGCCTCATTTTTTTGCGTTATACAGCGGAATATACGTTATATATAAAAATAATATAGGATTAATATATAAGTATATATATAGTAGGTTTAATGTCGTGAAAACGTCTAAAAATGGATGAAATGTCTAAAAATTCAATGAGGAACAAAGCTTTCGGGTATCAACTTTCCTTTTAGCAGCCTATATTAAAATGCTTAAGTAAAATTCAGAAAATAAAATAGAGTTATAAATAATTTCAAATAGTATTAGTAATAAAATCAAATAATTATAAGAAAAGAATAATTTGAGACATACGATTTAATTAAATTCAGATTACAATAAATTAATATGTAGACAATTAAATCTGCTCTGAATTTTTAAAAAACTTTAATCATGTGCGATGGTAATAAAGCTTAGATGCCATCTTTTAACATCTGAAAGAGAAATAAATCTGTATTACTGTAATATACTGTACTAACATATTTTCAAAAAATTATTAAATAAGGAAGTTTGACTATAATTTAATGAAACATCAAAGGCAATGAAAACAGACACACAAATGTTGAAAGCCTAAATTTTTTATTTGTGCATAATGGTCCAGTAAGGCTATTGCAAAATTTACACTATTGTAAGGGTATATTAACTATTGAATAACATATGCGTAAAATGAATCACGTAGTCGTAATCTCCAGGATTGAGAGACCAGTTGACATTATCCCCACAGTGCAAAAATCCTTCAAATCTTCTGATGATTCTGGCCAGGCGTATGCTCCCTCAGTGATGTTGACTTCATTCAGGTAGCACTTCTCATATACAGCAGACATTAGGCAATCTTTCTTTTCAGTCATTCGGTGTCGTTAGTCAGGTGAAAGCCTTTTCTTCAGGATTTAGATGTCATAATTAGAAAACTCCTTAGGCGAGGGTGAATAAAGTCACAATCAGGTGTAATAACTGATCGGCTTGCATAAAGTCACAATTAGGTACAACATCTGACAGGCATGCATAAAGTCACATTCAGGTAGCACCTGAACGGGTTAAAAAAAGTCTCAATCAGGTAAGTTTCCTTTAGGAAATGGTAGCGAAAGAAGATAAGTAAAGCACCAATTTAAGGCAGAGGAAGAAGCAACCCCTATGTACAGCAAATGCTATTGGTAATAATTAGTGTCCGCAGTGTAAAAAGAAAAAGAAATAGTAAAAAAATATATAAGGAAAAATTCTATATACAAATACGTTAGAGCACCTAAAGCTGCATTCACGCCAAGGCTGCCAGCGTCGAGCGTTAAGCGTCTAGCCAATCAAAGACTTGATTTCGGGCGAGATGAAGTCTCTGATTGGCTAGACGCACAACACTCGACGCTGACAGCCTTGGTGTGAATGCAGCTTAACTCCAAAAGCGACAAGGATGTTTTTTTCCGTAGATCATTTCATACACTGCAAGTTCAGAGTTTTCAGCGTTTATTAAAATTGCTCCGAAGTTATAAATGGATATTTCCTATTCTCTAAGCTTTGTTTTCTTCACAGACCATTCTATTTAATTCTCATTTGATCCGCTAAATGGCTTGTTAGTTTATTTCTGTGTGTGTGCTTTGTATTTTACTTCAGTGTTTGTGGACTTCATGTATTGAGCTTAAATTCTTCAATTATTTTCCGTATGGGAACTCTACTATCCGTTGAGGGTTTCATTTCAAAACACAGTTATAAATGCTAGTGTAATCTCTGGCGACGACAGCAAGATGGTGTCGCTTTCATTAATCTCCCAAAGAATTTTTTGACCTTTTGGTAGGCATTACGTTTCTTCGGGACAGATGAAACCTCAGTGAACTGGACATCTTCAGAATTGCTGAGGGACGTGAGATCTGAAGATGTTGATTCCATGTCTCGATCCAAAATCAGAGAAAAATCATCGAAATCCTTTGGATCGTCAGAATCATTAAACAACTCGATTTCAGTAACGTTTGTGAAAGAACTGGAAAAGGTTGTAAATGTAAGAGATCCATTGCGTTCCGCTGGAGTCCATTGCACAGCGGCGTCATTTAAATGAATTGCAACGGAGTTAGTTTTAGAGCTGTCGTCTAGAAAAGGGATTTCGTTCTGAATGAGTTCCAAATCCCGAAATCGCAAATCAACATTGTTCATCTCAAGCATTGTTTCATCCCCTTTGTGCGGAGTTTCATTAAAAAACCCGTCACTTGTTCGAATGATTGGGTCGTGGATAATTTTACTATCATCGTTAGAAACAGTTTTCTTAGGTTCAATATTAGATACTGTAGGATCCTGCTTAGCCAGTTTAATCGTGGAGCGTAAATTATTTTTCAAGTAATCAATAAATATAAAGTATGGGATCAGATGAATGCAATACAAAATATCAAAGTGGCAAAATATTTTAAGGAGACAAAACAGACAGTGCAAAAGAACAAAAGCACCCATTAAAATCTCCTTCGGCATTTTTCACTTCTCCTTTGATTGAAACAAACTTGAAGAAACGATTTTCAGTAGTCAATTTACCACTAAAAAATTCAACCTCACGAGTCGCTTTCCAAACAACGACTACACAAAAATGCTCGTTTTATTTCATTATTAGGGAACTACAACAAAGATTACGTAACTGAAATAATGATAAGTGCATCTTTCCATTGTTGCTTATTGCTACATTAACAAGTAAATAGTGTTTGTTTCATAGATATATTTAATTGCTTAAAAATATGTAAATGTATGCTTTGAAACTGTAATTACTACAGAGAAATATTCGCAATTTTTGTTCTGAAATTATATTTTTAAAGTTAGATTTAAATGTATGCAAATATGTATCCTAAAATAGTATTGAATACTATTCAGGATTTAAGGATATACTGTACAATACAGATTAGTATTACGTGTGAATAAATTAAACATTTTTTACATAAATGTTTTGTACATGAAAATTCTTAACTTCGTGCAAGAAATATATTGAAAATTGATAAATTTCTGATACTTTTCAATCTAAGTGAATTATCAAAAATTCAGCTTGCCAAGAAAAACCTTAAAAAGGCTTCATGGGGGAATAAATAGTTAAAACAAAAAAAGAACAATTATAATATTTTAAGTAATCAGTTAGACCACGGGTACTCAACCTTTTTTCCGCTGGGCGACATACATAAGAAAGTTATTTTAGGTGGGTCGTAACATGAGGATAAAGGGAAAAAGCTCAAAGATCAAAGAAAAACAGGCATTAAAATCAAATATTTAAACGGGGCATATTTTAATCCCAAAATTTAAACCCTTTCTATCCAAAAAATATATACTAAGGTACCCTATTCCCCGGGACAATTGTTTTAAAAAAGGGGAATATGAAGTTTTTTTTTGGTTTTTTTTAATTTTTTTAGTAGATTTTAAAAAAAAAAAGGCAAAAATTAAGAAGAGAAAAAATAAATTATTACTACAAAAAGGGAAAAAATTGACAAAAAATCTTGGGGGCCCCCTTTGTACAAACAATAAATGGAATTCCAATTTTTCAATTTTTGATGTATTATTTTCTTTTTTTTTTAAAAACCTTCGATGAGATTTTTTTAATTTTTTTAAAAAAACTAGAGCAATTTATCTAAGTTTTTATATAAAAATTTTTTTTAAAAAAACAATATTTTTTTCACAAAACGAAAAATGTTCTTATAAATGTGATTGATAAATCGAATTTTTTAAAAACTCCTTTAAAAAAAAAAAAAAACTTCAGCAAATTTTTTAAAAAAACTTTTTGATAATCCTTTTCTCGTTTGAGTTTTTGGGAAAAATCACATTTCGAGAAAAACCATTTTAATCTTTGCAACTTATCACAGTTATTCTTCTGCTTTACTAAAACACTTGAGTTTTTGTTCTAGTGATAGAAAAAAAAAAACAAATGGTATTTTTAAAATTTTTAAAAATGGTTTATAAAATAAAACAAAAAAATTGTCAATTTTTTAAAAAAAACAGATTTTAGGTGTAGTTGATATTTTTTCGAAAATTAACCTGATTTTAAAGAAAATGGGTAATTTTATGATATTTTGTCACTTGTTTGAATAAGTATAAAGTTTTTTTAAGGACACTTTGGAAAAAAAAAATTTAAATACAATATTTCGGCAAAAAATTAACTTAGAAAAACCCTTTTTTTTCCAAAATGTTTTCAAAATGTCTATTATAATAATATTTTGCCTGTATATACGCTCAGACCACTTTACAGCCCTTTTCAGCTGTGTTTTTTGAAAATTCGCATTATTTTCAGAGTTAAAACCCCATTGAAATAATTATCGGCTTTTTTTTCTTAAACTTTCCCCCCTCTGTTGTTGAAAAAACATGGATAAATCACTTCTAAGTTATATATTTTAAAAAGTTCTAGTTGAGCCTCTGAAAGAGGGGGTCTGGGGCTATACACAGGCAAAATATTTTTTAAAGCATTTTAAAAGGAGAATATTTTGAACACGGTCATTCTATGTTTTTTTTGTAAAAATATTGTATTAAATGATTTTTTTTGTAATACTATTCTTAAAACAATTTTACAACCTTTTTTAAATCAAAGTGACAAAATTCCTTTAACGTTTTTTGAAAAACCCGGTTTCCCGAACGTAGTCGCGGATATTTTTAATTTCCCTTTTTTTACTGAAGTGTCGGGTAATTTCGATTTTTTTCTTACCATGGCCAAGCCTCTTGCTTGTTTTCTATTATCAAAAAAAAACCAAATCATAGCTTTGGTTGCTTGATTGATAAACCCCCCTTTTTTTGATTATTTTTTTTAAATTTTGGGTTCAAAAGGGGAACCCTTGACCCATTCAGAAAAGACTTGTTGGCCACATTCGGACCACTCGCCGTAGGTTGAGTATCACGAAGTTAGATGAATAACTTTCAGCATGACGAATTCTACCATTTAATTCAAATTTCAATTTATGTGACCTCTTCTATGAGAACCGATGAGAATCCTTTTTTGGAAATAAGAGTATGTTTCAAAATATGTGTATTTAGTTGCATGTAAGTATGCCATCTCTTAGAGTGGGCCAGAAGTTACTATTCTGTTTAAATTGTTAATAACTTCAGTGAAAATTATTTGGCAGAGGTATTGGAGAGGGTACTTTCAGAAAATTTAAAATAAAACCTCGAGTTTCAATTACGAAAAAAGTACACCTGAAAGAGAATGCAAAAAAAAAATCTCTATTGTTTTGCTATAAAAATATACATCGGACTACGTTCGGAACCGTGATTTTGCAAAAGCGTATAAATAGATAATATTTATGATATTTAGTGTCACTTAGATTAGAAAATGTATATAAAATTGTTTTAAGAAAGTATTACAATAAAACATTATTTCGGTAAAATTTTTGAAAAAAAATGAACAAAAGAATGCCCCGGGTTTAAAAAATATTCTCCTTTTTGAAAAAAGCTTCTATTTAAAAATATTTCACCTGTTTTAAACTCAACCTCTGTACAGAGGCTCAATAAATTTTTTAAAAATATAAAAAAATTGGGGGTTTTCCCATGTTTTACAAAAAAGGGGGGAAAAATTTTTAGAAAAAACGCCGATAAATTTAATGGGGTTTTAACACTGAAAATAATGTAATTTTCAAAAAAAGGTAGTTGAGCCTCTGTACAATGTCTGAGCTATATTTGGAAAAAAAATTATTATAATAGAAGCATTTTTCACAAAAATTATTTTGAAAAAAAGATTATTTTAAAGTTAAATTTTTTTCCAAATAGTGTATTTAAAAATTTTTTGTCATAATTTTCATTTTTAAATAATTTTATACATGTATTCTAATCTAAGTGACACTAAATATCATGAAAATTATCCATTTATGCGCTTTTATATAATCACGATTCCGAACGTAGTCGGATACATTAAATGAAGTACTTTTTCTTATGTAAGATTTAAAATTAAAAAAACCCCTATAAACAAAAGGGAAAAAATTGAACTTTTACTCATCCCCAAAAACACCAAATATTTGAAAAAAGGGACTTTAAAAATTGGTAAGAAATTTCTTTTTTTTGAAATACAAATCCGGAAAAAAACGGGGTTTTTTGGAAATTTTTCCCAAAAAGGAAATTTCAGACTTATGGATTAAAAAAAAAATGCCAATTTTTGAACTATTTCACTTTGGACCTGTTTCGATAGAGGTCCCCTAAAAAAAAGTTTTTTTTGGGCTTTTAACCCCTTTGGGGGGAGGGCGGGGGAAAAAGGGGCTCTTTGATATAAGATAATTACACTTCTGTATTAGAAATATAGGTCTTCCTGTGTCCTTTTTAAAACAAGAGATAAGTGATAGAGAGGCTTTCAATACATATGAAGGCTTGATGCTAGAAATTATATATAAATGATTTATAAACATTATAAATCATACAATATTATGACATACTCAGTATAATATATGTGTAGATAAATGCAAATATATTTATAAACTAGCTTGTAATTTGTTTTTTTAAAAGATTGCATTAAAATGAAACTGACATTTTCAATTAGTTTTTCAATTAAAGAAAGCATCATCTTTCAAAATGAAATGAATTTTTAATGCGAAACTTTTGTGCCCTCGTTGCAAAAATCAACCATTCAAAAAAACCCTGTTTTTTTAAAAAAAATCTAAATTTAAAATAAATGGAAAACTTTTTTTTTTTTTGGTTCAAAACATCTAAAAAGGGTTCTCAAAAAGGGGGCTCTTTTTATCATCCATACAAAAATTTTCCTCATTAAAATTAAAAAAAACCTTTTTTCCAGAAAACGAAGAATTTCAGCACGAAATATTTTGAAAGATTAAACAAAAATTATCTAGAATTCCACGTTTTTCAAATGAGAAGAAGGGAAAAAGTAGAAGAATAGAAACCCGAAATGAAAAAAATTTCCCCATTGGAGGGTTTTTTTCTTAAAAAAAAAGTAAAAAAAATCTCACGTATGACTGAAGAAATCTTTTGAAAATGTTGTGAAAAACAAGCATTTTTAAAAAAGCCTCATTAAAAATAAAATATCCTTCAAAATTATAATAAATTACAGATATTTAAGTTTTTTTCCCCAAAAAGTTGAGAAAGAGTTAAAAAGGGAAACTTTCAGGAAATTCGCAGCCAGACCACAAACTTACGTGCGTGTAGGGCACCTTACCTACACTTGTTTTTTGACATGATTTTGTCGATTTTGCCCCTCGGGGGGCCACCCCTTTAAGGGGGGGTTTTTCACACAATCTCGAGGTACCCTGTGATCTTTTCCTTTTCCCGGGGTTTTCTATCTTTGGTAAACACGGGTGTCACAGGACCCCCGTGATCCTTTTCTATTTTCGACCCTCCATCTTGTCATCAATTTCTCCTTTTCCCGTCAGACCCAGGCCCATGAATGTTTGGCCAGTTGGCCAAAACTGGCTCTTCGCCAAAAAACACCAAACTCACTCACTCCTTGTCGATTTATGTAACTTTATTTTGTTTTATAATTAAAGTTCCATTCAAAGCACCCAAATAGTTTAAAGATTAAAATTATTTTGCTTTTAGGCCCGTTTTTTTGATGGGTGGAGAAGGTATATATTCCCCTTGATTCAAAAAAGCCCCAAAATTCCCCTTTTTAAAAGGGAAAGTATATAGTAAGTGTTTATCACTAGAATATATTTTTCTTTTTTTCTACGGGGTGATTCCCCCAAAAGAGATCCCTTTTGTGACTGTTTCTTACAAAACTTGAAATAACCCTTTGGGATTTGTTTCTTGGTAACACATAATATCTTATATTGTTCTTGATTTGCAGTGCATTGAAAATGCATAATTATTTGTTTCACCCGGTCTGATGATAGGGATGTTTATTTGAGTGGGTGTAAAAATATGATTAAATATTATTTATTGCATCTTACTTTTTTCATTTTATGTTCATCTTAATTAAAATTAAAGTGATTAGGAAGCATTTATCTACGATATATTTTTATAACATCAAATACTTCTTGAAAGTGATGAATGAGTAAAAATAAATTAGAATTTTCCCTTTCATCATTTTTTTGAGCAGTTATCTTGTTAAGCTTCTACAAAGTTGAGTTTTCTTTATCTTGTGTATTGATTGCTTCAATTAATTAAAGACAGATTGTTTAATGCTCTTCAAAGGAATTAGGAGTTTATAAAATAATCTATCTTAAGTCTTTCAAGTATTTTCATTTGAAGCGAAAGGAGAAAGAAAAATTCTCATTCTTTGAAATCTTTGTTGTATAATTACAGACTTATCTTACCGAAACTAATACTTTTATAAAGTGTTCTATTTTGTTTTGTTTTTAAATAACAATTTACTGAAGATAAATAGTGCATTTTAAAACATATTTTACTTTCATTTTTACAAATGTAAAATTCTACGTATAAAAATTAGATTACAAAAGGAATTCAGAAATGATATTCCTTTTTTAAAGTTTAATAGACGTTTTGAAATGTATTAATATTTCACATTTAGATATGAATGGCAGGGTCAAGCTCACAGACTGATGTGTATTATTTAAGAATAGTTATATACTTTTAATGTTTTCGTCCTTTATCCGTGTGGGATGAATAATAGGGAAAAAAACATTCATTTTTTTAAAAAAAATTCATTCTGTTCAAACAATTTTAAAAATTCAATTTATCTGCTTTTGGCTAACCACAATGTGCTGTCATTGTACAGTAGGTTTTTAAAAAAACAATTTTAATACTAAAAAAGCTGTTCAATGTACTTGGTGTTTTTTCTAGTAACTATTAAGTAGATGTCCTTTCACTGAAATAAATATTTAAAAAATCTTAAAATAACCACTTTTCCTTATCGAAATTTGACTTTTTAACATATAAAAAAGTTATAGACCTTAACCTTTTGCTCCTTGTGAAAAAAATTAACATATAAAATTAAACTTTTTGTTTCATTTTTCCCTTCATCTGTATACCAGAGGAAATCTTTTCCGCAATTTTGAAATTCTAGAAAAAAAATATCAATCCACCTTATTGCAAATATTATTTCAAGAATAAACCACATATACAAATTTTACGAAATTTAGGTTTATCAAAAAAATTTATCCAAGTTATGAAATTCTAAAGATTGTCCGAAGATTTTCTTCAATGTATCCTACTACGTTCGGAACCATGATTTTTCAAAAGCGTACAAATGATTTTTTTCCAATATTTAGTGTCACTTAGATTAGAATACACATATTAAATTGATTTAATGAATATTATTACAATTAAAAAATTATGTAAATGTAATTTTTTGGCAAACACAAACTTAGAGCAAACTATTTTTAAAACGTTCTCTATTTAGGAAAAATACTTCTAAAATAATAATATTTTGCCTATGAGTATGCAGCTCGGAACTCAATACAGAGCGTGAACTGTGATTTGTGAAATATATAACTTAGAAGTGGATTTAAACACATTTAAACACATCAGAGTGGAATTTTACTAAAAAAAAGCATCGTATATTGTTTTAAATGATATTAACTCTGAAAATAATGCGAATTTTTTGAAAAATCCTAATTTAGGTTTTTTGAAAAAATATTAACTGTATACTATTATAGAAGTGTTTTTTAAAAAGAGAAAATGTTTTGAAAATAGGTAATTCTATGTTCATTTTTTGCCAAAATATTGCATTTAAATAATATTTAATTGTAATAATATTCTTTAAACAATTTTATACGTATATTCAATTAAATGACACTACATATTTAAAAAAAAATGCTCGTTTGTACACTTTTGCAAAATCACGGTTCCGAACGTAGTCGCATCCTCAAAAAAAAAAACATTAAAAGTTAAATTCATCATATAACTGCTAATTATGCAAGTAATTTAGGTAATAAAATTAATTTTTAGAGCCTTTTAAAAAATTTTAAGGCCTGTTTCAAAGTAAATTGAGACCATGCAAAGCACAATCATTATATTTTATAATGCAACATCAAAGTTATATTGTATCTTAAAAAAAAAACCCACAAGATCACCCATTTTTCAAAAATAGATATTGAAATCCTGAATCCTTTGAAGTAATTTTTAAAATTACTTCCCAGGAATATTAATGAATTAAATTTATATATATATCACTAAAAACGCCGGATTTATACAATAAAATTTCAGATTATCACATCAAAAATGTATCAAATCAGTAATTTAAAGACAAAGAATAATTAACTGAGAAATGATTGTCAGAATTTGAGCAAATTAATGCAGAATGAGGTTTTAGATCCTTTCAAAATTGATGCAAGATATCTTCTCAAGAACTTACTACACAATCTCATGTGCTAATTCATGAAGGCTTATTTTATGCGATTTTTGTAAACTGGGAAATTTTATTCCATTTGGTGTGGATTTATAAGAATAAATAATCCAAATAAAATTATTTCTCACCAATTTTTCGTATCATATCAATAAACTAATGACAGGAAGTATTCAAATAAGAAATTTTTTTCTCAGAGTCTGAATCAATTAATTCATAATGAGGTTTTGGTTTTTTACAAGATCCAATCAAGACATCTTCAGTAAAGTTTCCAACACAATATCTTGTTCTATTTTATGAAGACCAATTTTATGCGATTTTCGTGAACTATGACATTCTGTTCCATTTGATGATGGCTTATAAGAATAAAGAATCCAAATAAAACTATTTCTCACCTATTTTTAAAAATCTATTTAAATGTATATTTGATTTTCAACTAACATTCATATATTTACATTAAATTAAATTAAAAAGAATGATTTAAAAAATATTTACTCTTATAAAAATGGTTACAAGTTAAAGTATAGGTTTAAGAAAAATATTGTGTGAAAAATACAACATGTCCATGTTCCAGAAAGAAATACATTATTATTGCATTTTACAAATATAAATATCTTAGAAATGTTTTGGTTTAATTCGTATTCATTGAGCATTTTAAATCTACGAATAAAGTTTAATACTAAATAATATCTATTTGGTAGTTGCAGTCTTAATTTTAACACTTGCAAACATTTACTTCATTTCTTCACTATTGATGAAATGACATATTCAAGTACAGTGATCTGTTCCATAAAAATTGATTTATGACTCCAGCACAATAAAAGAAGTAAAATAGAAAGAATTCATTCAATTTCTACAGTATACATATACTTTTTCTGATCTTATTGACATAGTTAAGTTAATGCATATGCATTAGGGTGTATCACAGTTCTATGGAGAGAAAAATTATGTTAAATTTTATATTATTTTTCCAATAACAGTTATAATCGGAATTTAACACACTTTCAGTGAAGGATTTCTGCAATCAATCTAGGTATCCAGATAAAAAAATATTGTCGTAACAGCTTCCTACAGAAGGTCGTTTTCACTTTATGGAAACGATTCTGTAATTCATTTTCCCGTTTACATTTTGAGATAAAACTTTCGAAACTTCAGAATAATCATCCGCTAGTGTTTTTTTATTGGAATGTAAAAAAAATTTATTTAACTTCATTTTTAAGACTCCTAAAATTGATATATGGCTTGAAGGTTACGTAATTACGCTTTCCGACGAGAAATATTCGTATCAACGAATTATAAAGCCGTGTAAAAATTTAAGTTGTTGCATTTTAATAAAAGGTATTTATAATTTGTTAAATTTGATACTGGAAAAGCGTCTAGTGGAAAATAAAAATGAAAACATGACCATGAAACTTCATTCTTAGACTGTTCAAACTCAGGCAACTATCAAGAAACTGAAGTCTTAAAAAAAATTCCGCCGACCGAACGATTCATTGTATCAAAACTAGGAATATCTTCCGTTACTGTAAGTAAAATCATTCATACAGATTTAAAGTTGAAAAAAGTGCTTATAAACCTAAAGTTCGTATCTTTTTTAAAAAAACATATTTCTGAAAGAAAAGCAAATTGTAGAATGTTATATTAAAAAACACATAGATGCTGAAAATGGAAATTTGAGGTAGCACTCGATGGGACATGGGTATATTTAAGTGACTATAATAAAAGAAGTTAAAATTTCTGTTGCTCAACTGACGGGAATGGCCATACGAAATGGCTTCGTCATTGTACTGTTAAGTTCCCAAAGGTATCCATGTAGTTGCACGATTTTTTTAATAACAGCAAATTAAAATTAAAAAAAGTCTCAAGTAAAGCCAAACTTAATTTAATCGACTATAAGCAGAATATTTTAGAACCAATTTTTGAAGAAGAAAATGCAACCTTTTATGGAAAGGGCATTGATAAATCCGAGCTTCATATGGACAAAGCCTCTACTCACACATCTAAGTCAACTGCCCCTTATTTAGCAACAAAGAATCAGAAACAGGAATAAAGTGTATTCTATTTGATGCAATATATGTAAAATCATCCTACGCTTCTCCAATAAACATTTGGTTTATTAAAACGATCCTTAGGAAAACGGCTTCCAAGAACACTAAATGGACTTTGGAAACGGTTCAAGCTGAATGGAGTAAAGTTGGCATGGCAGTACTAAGAAAAAGTTTACTTCAGTGAAAAATTCGAGGTAGATCTGTTGTCAAGAATCATGGCTATCAGACAGAAGCAAATTGTTAAAAAAAATATGGTATTTATTGATAAAAATTAACTATCAAATTCATTCTCATAATATGCAGACGACCTTCTGTATTCACCCGTTCAATTTCCTTTGAGAAAAGGTTTTGTGTTTTAGGTATAATGATTGTACTACTCGATCATAAAAATTAGCAACCTGAAAAATATATATCTGTATGTCACACAACTGAACAATAAAAACAGCGGTCTTTTACTATTTTTTTAAAGAAAAAAATAAAACACATTTCAATAAAGATACTATTTTAAAGAATTCTTCTTCAAACATCGCAATCGGTGAGCTGAATAGCAATATATTACTTCGAAATGAAGCTAAGTTCAAATAAATAAAAACTTTTCTTATAAAAATATTCCCATAAAAAACTACGTTTAAGGAGCATATATGTCTGTAGAGAAATACCGCGACTTACACATCACCTTGACTTATTTGAATTCCAAATTACTTGATTTTCAAATCTCGTCGTTTAGTTTTCCTTTTTCCACCACCGAGACTCATGCGGAATAGGCGCCAGAGCCTGATGAAACTGGTAATTCAATTGAAGAAGTTATCAATCTTGCTAGGCAAATAAATTTAGAAGTGGTTAGTGATGACGTTCAAGAACTGCTGCATTCCCACAATCACAGGAATTGACAATGGATGAGCTCTCTCAGGGATGCATGAACACACACACAAGACATTGGAGAACTTGAGTCTTTAGATACAATTCAACCAGAAGATCGAATGACAGTTGATAATTTGAAAGACGCCCTCAGTTTAATTGAAAAAGAATTATGAATTTTATAGAAAATAGGTACTCCAACAAAGAGCGAATTTTTTCGACAAAATATAGAGAAAAAATCATTAGCATGCTGCTAGGAAATTTTGCTTGAAAAAACTTTTTATTTTGAGCTAGCAAAATTTTTTGTTAGATTTTATGAAACCTTCTATATCAAAATAACTTTGGTTCACAATTTTGTATTTGTGTTATGAAAGATTTTATTAAACATTTCTTTTTCCTAAGTTATTATTTTTTTTCGTCCTAGGTCTCAAAAATAATTTATATGTATTTATACGCGAAATTATACCACGGCTTACACGAATTCTATTTACATGGTGATCACTCAGCCACATCTATCGCTTATATTAATGCGAATGTTACTGTATTCAATTAAAAGATGCGATTTTAATGCATAAACATTTATTGTGACTGCTTTGTGCAGTGTCTCCCTTGCAAGAGTGTACAAGTGAGGGAGAGCGAGGTGGGGGGAGACGATCGCAGCGCCAACAGCTTAAATTCAGGGTATTACTGTATATGTTTTTTTTTCATTAAGGAATATCATTAAGTATCTCGTATATCATTGCCAATTATCATAAAAGCAAGATTATATGCAATGAACAAGAGTACAATATTATTTTAAAAGCTTCAAACCTCGGATGGAAACATCGTAAATTCAAAAATGCCAGTATATAATAAGTATCGCAAGGGTTGGACATTTTATATATATTGGATATGTATATATAAATTACTTCTACTACTACTACAATCATTATCCTTAAGGTATCTGACTACGTTCGGAACCGTGATTTTACAAAAGCGCATAAAGGGATAATTTTCATGATATTTAGTGTCACTTAGATTAGAATACATGCACAAAATTGTTTTAAGAACATTTTGACAAAAAAATAATTTAAATACAATATTTTGGCAAACAATTAACTTAGAATAATCTTCTTTCAAAATGTTCTTCTTTTGTGAAAAATGCTTCTATTATAATAGTATTTCGCCTGTGTATAACTCAGACCTCTCTTCAGAGTCTCAACTAGAATTTTTGAAACATATAAATTAGAAGTGGGTTTATCCATGTTTTACGACAACAGAGGAGAGCAATTTTAAGAAAAAACCGCTAATAATTATTTCAATGGGTGGTAACTCTGAAAATAATGTGAATTTTTCAAAAATTCTAGTTGAGCCTCTGTAGAGAGATCTGAGCTATATACAGGCAAAATATTATTATAATAGAAGCATTTTTCACAAAAGCATATTTTGAAAAAAAGATTATTCTAAGTTAATTTTTTGCCAAAATATTGTATTTAAATAATTTTTTTGTCAAAATGTCCTTAAAACACTTTTATGCATGTATTCTAATCTGAGTGATAGTAAATATCATGAAAAGTATCCATTTATCGCTTTTTTAAAATCAAGGTTCCGAACGTAGTCGGATACCTTAATAGAAATAGAATCTCCTTTTTGCATTATATTCTGGTTACTGTCGTTTGTTATCAAGATAGCTATTGTCGGCAAGACTACTTTGTTAATTTTATGAAACCTTCTATGTGTCAAATTAACTTCGGTATGCGATTTTGTATTTGCGTTATTTAAGATTTTATTTAATATCTTTTTTAAAATTATTACTTTCTTTCGTCTCCGACCACAACTAAAAATAATTTATACGTATTTATATGCTGAATCGTACCCGAATTACGTGATTATCATTATAGTCCTGCCTATCGCGTAAGTTCGCGACATTACTGTATTAGTTCCTCACGCTAAGAGTTTGCTATTATATTTCTAACACTAGTAGAACGCCCTTCGGTGTCAACTGGACACCGATGTCTGTTTAGTTTGTTCTCCTTTCCGCATTTTTGCAGAGAATTTGAAATTTTTGGTGACTATTAATCATTTTCCATTGTTATTATACAGAAAAAGTTTTTTGGCTCTAGGTTAACTGCAAAAGATAAAACACCCAGAACGTCCGCTGACGTCACTTCGACACCAAGATAATTTATCATGGAAAAGAGCTGTCGTTCAGAAAAAAGATACTAAATGTATCCCAGTAAGAGTAATTTGTATAAACTCTATGAAAAAAAACATCAAAGTAATACCGCCCTTTATTTGACCTTGAATGCAGTTTATTGGGTTCATGAAAAATTGAGTTTGACTAAAATTTTTATCTAAGTGTTTTTTTGGGCTTTTCTTCTATTACGTTCAAATTATGTAAGTGTAAAAATTTTAAAAAAATAGGTAAATCCTAAACAGAAAGATGAATTAAAAATTCACAAAAACACTAAACATGAGACATTAAAGAGTGTAATGGAAAAGCAACAAAAATTTACATCGGGAAAATTTCGGGAAAAAAATTTTAATATCACTGTATTCGTTGGAAATGAAATGCACAAAACAAAGCATAAAAACGACAAATAATTAGACTCGCATTATCACAAAATTTACAATTTTGTTCATTATACTATTTATGAATATTGATGTTTTATTGATTTGTAACATCTTTCCTCTCGGTTGCTGGTTTTGGGGGATGATTTCTGAAAAGGGGAGATGTGTTTTACAGGATGTGACGTGGCACGCTGCTTGTTTTGGCCGGGGGGTGCGTGGCTGTGTTTTTTTTCCCCCCCGCATGGGGTTTTTCCTAGTACCCATCAAGACCCCGGGGGCCTTAACTCTAAATCTTTAGTCATGATTTAGGGGCCATAAGTGCGGCAAAATGCTTTTTTGAAAATGGAAAAAACAGTGATTTGGTGTCATACATTTCTCCGAATCAAAGGGTTTAAAAAAAAATTACAGATTTCCTATATTTTGTACTTTTAATATAACAAATGTGGTTCTGCTTTTTAAAAAAAATTATCCTCCCCCCCCCCTTTTTTTGGGGGTGTTTTTAATTTTTAACTTCAGTTTGCCAAAAGCAGCCCTCGCAGAATGATGAACTCAATCGAAATGAACACAAATCAAAATGTTTCGACTTTAAAGGGTATGTATTGACGCTGTTTTTCAACGGTTTTAAATACTTTAAATCCCAAGTATATGTGTCAATTTTTCATTACCCAAAGTTCGTTCCCTTCCCCAAATTGAACAAGAAAATTTTTTTTGAAAAATTTTGGGGCAATTACCCCTTTTTTTAATTAAAATTTAAATTTTCTTTAAAAGATAAAATTATTCGATAAAAAATTTTTTCCCATTCATAATGATTTTTTTTTTTTCTTTTTTTTTCGGGAAAAAAAAGTTAATATTCGTATTTCCCACAATAACATGTCAGAACACATCATATCGATATTTGTAAGACCTTTTTTTTTATTTTCAAAAATTAATTAATTTGTTTGGTTACGTTTTTAGATATAAAAGGGGCATAATATGAGATAATTACATGAAAAATATTCAAAAATCTTAAATTAAACCCTCTAGCAGTAGTCTAGCGTTATTTTATTTTATATATTTATACACGGTTGAAAGCCCGCAGACTTTAAAAGGGAAACGAAACCCGACGTTTTTTGTGCTAAGGTAACGGGAATTTTGACTTATACTGTCTTTGTTACATTTCTATTTACTGTTTTGATTTATTAGATTTATGGCAATTCAGTACAGGATTTTTTATTATATTATATATATATATATATATATATTTAAATATACGTGCGTGTAGCACAACATATTCAGTTTTAGACATTTTTTTAAAATTCAAATAACAGTTTACTCTGATAAGTGATTACTATATCCTTTGTTCAAAAATTTTTATTTCAAAAAAGGGGTAGTTATAATAGTATACAGGCCGATTAAATTTCAATTAAAAATTGTTTTCCTAATTTCAGACAATCTATTTTAATTATAAAATTGCTTGTACAGGTAGTTTAGACTTTTTTGAAAAAAAAAATCTACCTTCTTTTGGAGGTAAATAGGGTTTGAGAGAAGAAAAAAAAAGTTAAGAAAAACCAGAAAATGCAATTATTCTTCTTAATTTTATTCATTGAATTGTGAACAAAAACATTGATTTTTGTCGGGGAAAAAACCAAAAAAAATTTCTCCTAAAACAAAAAAAATATGATTAATTTATTTTCATGATAAACTTGGATGTCTTCAAAAGAAAAAAAAAAGCCCCTGGACGAACCAGACAGAATTTTTTACTTTCTTTTTTTACATAATGTTTGTAATTTGAATTAAAATTGAGAATATATATTTTGCATTTTGAATCTTATATAAATGCATCAATTTTAAAAAAAATTTTTTAAAAATGAGAACATAGAAAGTTTAAGTAACATGTTTAAAATTCAGTTTTCTATCTTTTTTTCTATTCTAAAAATTGAAATGCCATGTAAATATTATAAATTATACTTTTATATATTTGACCTCTACTATCTTGATATTTCCTCTTTCTGACTTCACCCTATTATATACGAATCAGAGGTCGTCTTTTTATATCAGGGGTGGCACACTTGCTATAGTGTGGCACGGCGGAGTTGTAGCAGTGAAAGGTGAAGACGTAATAAGAAATTTAAAATTTGAAAATATAATAATAAAAAATATTTTTTTTACAAATTTATTGAAATACAGTTTTCTGAGACAACCCCCTTTCTTAAAATGTATTTTAAATACATTTAAATGAGTTACAATAGAAATATAACGTGTAGAGAACACATCTGCATTGTTGCTGAAGTTGGCTTTCCAAAGCTTTTTTCACTCGCAAGATTTGAATTTAAGGTATCCGACTACGTTCGGAAACCCTGAATTTAAAAAAGGATAAATGGATAACATGAATGTCATAGATTAGAAAAGGTAAAATTGTTTTAAGGACATTTTGACAAAAATTTTATTTAAAAACAATATTTTGGCAAAAAAAAGAAGATAGAATTACAGTTTTTCAAAACGTTCCCCTTTTTTAAAAAAAGTTTAAATAATAATATTTTGTTTATATAAAGTAAAGACTTTTTCAAAAGTCGAACTAGGGAATTTTTAAAAATTACAATATTTTCAGAGTTACAACCCAGAAAAATTATCGGGGTTTTTTCTTAAAAATTTCTCACCTCTGTTGTCGTAAAACATGGATATAAAAACCCACCCCAAATTATATATTTTAAAATTCTAGTTGAGCCTCTGTATAGAGATCTGAGCTATATACAGGATAATATTATTATAATAGAAGAATTTTTCACAAAAGGAGAATATTTTAAAAAGGGGTTATTCAAATTTTTTGTCAAAATAATATTTAAATAATTTTTTGTAATAATATTCTTTAAAAAAATTTTATTAAATTTTTTAATCTAAGGACACTAAATATCATAAATATTATCCCTTTAGCTTTTTAAAATCGGTTCCGAACATAGTCGGATCCTTAAGAGAGACTATTTTTTAAAATATCCGGGGGAAAACCTGAACTGCCCCGTGAATTTGCTATTTTAGAATGAAGACATGCTATGTGAATTACTTTTCTTAACGATATTATTGGGAAAT
>BMAV01004490.1:0-23682 GCA_019973955.1 Trichonephila inaurata madagascariensis | reverse complement strand
TTTTAAAGTAAATGGAAAATATTTAAATAAGGGAAAAAAATACTGAAAAAGGAAATGCATTTGACATATATACGTATATTAAAAAGTAATACAACTCAAATATATGTAAATATCTGGTTTAGAACTTTGAAATGAGAAAATGTATACTATATTTACAAGATGAGTGTAACAGTTTATAAAAGGTATGTTTGGAAAACTAGTGAGAAGCCGAAAACTGTTATCTTGTACAACTTTATACTAAATTGAAAGGTTAGTAATTATAACTGAATGTCATTTTTTTATACATTAGATATTAATTTGAATGTAAAAAATATTTATTGTTATGTTACTTTGTTGGAAATTTCAAACCAAACAAAAATATGGATTATATACATTCTTGACTTATTTTTTCAGGGTACTCTTTTAATGTGTTTTTATTTGTGCTTTATAAGAATTTTGTTTGATTGAGATACTAGCTGATGTTTTTTATTAGGCTACATGTATTTATTATTTTAGTCTTTTAAATAATATTTGTTAGTGGCTATTCAATGGACATCCATTGCATTTGTATAATTGTTTTAACTAATATTCATTTTAATTGTACTATTATTGTGGATGTTAATTGTACAGATGGGTGACAAAATAATACGAACACCGCGAAAATGGCATGGCCCATTTCAAAGACGCACAGCGCGCATGTCATTTTGCGTTGCAGTCCGCCGCCTAGCGGATTCGAAAGGTAATGTATCAGTCGCTCAACAGCTGCAATAGGTGTTGCACTTGTCTATTGTAATTTCTGAAAAACGCAATAATGACGGACCTGTCAGAGTTCGAAAAAGGTATGATTGTTGGAATGAGGTGCGCTGGTTGCTCGGTGACGGAAACAGCTAATTATTTGGGGCGTGCAAGAAGTACTGTATCTGCCGTTATGACAGCATACAAGAAGTGCGGGAATGTGGCGTCTGGCAAGCACAACAGTGGACGGAAAGAAAGCTTACCGAGGAGGGATAAAAGAGTCTTAACCCGCATAGTGGCCCGAAAGCGCAAGCAATCGCTATCCCAAATAACGTCTGAGGTGAATAGTCATCTTCGTAACCCTATTTCAGCAAGAACCGTCCAAAGGGAACTGCATGCTTCGAATTTGCATGGAAGAGTTGCAATTCGTAAAACTTTGGTAACAGCACGTCATGCTTTACAGCGACGCCAGTGGTGTAGAACACACAGACAGTGGACCCCACAACAGTGGCAACAAGTCATCTGGTCGGATGAATCAACGTTCTCCCTATTCCAGACCACCGGACGAGTTTATGTGTGGAGAACACCCAAAGAAGCATTTGCTCCTGAATGCATCATGCCGACTGTGAAGCATGGAGGTGGGTCCTTATGGTATGGGGGGGGGCGATATCTTGGCGTGGTCTTGGGCCACTTGTTACTCTGCATGGCTTGTTACTCTGCCCACTATTTCGATATCCTAGGGGATCAGGTGCATCCATTTGTCCAGACTTTATTTCCCGGAGAATGCCCATTTTATCAAGACGACAACGCTCCTATCCACAGAGCTAAAATCGTGCAAGAGAGGTTTTCAGAGCATGAGGGGGACGTAGGTCATCTTTCTTGGCCCCCTCAGTCACCTGATTTAAATATTATTGAATATTTGTGGGGATATTTGGAGTCAAAACTCCGTGCTTGATTCCCCCCACCATCTACGATTTCGGCATTAGAGACCGCTCTCCACGAAGAATGGCTTTATATTCCATTAAAAGTTGTTCATGACCTCTATGCGTCCATCCCACGTCGCATACAGTCTGTAATTCAGTCAAAGGGGGGTCCAACTCCCTATTAATAAAGCATTTCTCCTCTTTCATAGGTGTTCGTATTATTTTGTCACCCATGTGTATATGTGTATATATAATGTTGAAATAAAAATTTTCTTTTCTACATGAAATTTTTCATTTGACTGGATTACATTACGCAAATAATTGTAATTAATACATTGGAAAAACATGAATTATTCATGAAAGTTTTCGGATACCATAACTTTAAAAAAAAAGTACAAAAATTTAATGTGAACTAAGTTATTAAAAATTAAAATGTAGATTATATTTACTCTTGTTTGAAAGACAATACATTAAAATCACTACAGAAGTATTAGAAATTGTTCAGCGATATTTTTTACTCTATATCAGTGGTCTTCAAACTGTGTTCCACAGAACACTGGGGTTCCAAAAGTCAATAAAAAAAATCTAGAAGAAACAAATTGAGACATAGACATCCTGTGATGACCATGTCTTGCCGGTTCCGCGTAAGCTAGAGGTGTGGGATTATCAAAATGATGAGACATAATTCTTAATACAACTTTTATTAAGAGTAACTTATAATACTTAAGTTCTAATTTGACAATTATTAATTAGAGTGAGAGTCGAGCCCAAATTAAATCACGTATTTAAGTCAGATCACGCAATTAGATCCTCTATCTCAATTATCCTAAATAATCCTGTTTATCTAATTACTTATATCTAATATTACCTTTTCCAGTTTTTGGGCCCTTGACCTAGAGAATATAATCTATAACTTTTTTATATGAAGATTCTTGATCCCAATGCAGCTAATTCTTGACTGCTTATTCTTGGTCCAAGATTTCACACTAAGCTTTTTTCACGCTATTGATCAAAAATGATTCCACACTACAACCTCTGAGCCTGCTACGCTTTATTATCTATCTATGCTATAGGTTTGCCACTCTATCCTTTTATAGTATATCTCATTTACATATTCGATCCGTTTCTCTTCTTGGTATTGGGTTGGAAAGGTTTTGCCATTAATCGTGGCCGTCAAAGAACATAGGAGTCGCCCAATCAGAAAGGAGCGCGAGAGACGTCAGCCTCAAGGAAGAAAAACGTAGGGCTACTAAGGGTTCTCAATGCCCTTAATAAGTGTCTAAATCTCTATTTCTAAATTTCTTCGCTTTCTGAGAGTTTTATTTAAAATTTTAATCTTAAATCTTCATTTTACTAACTTATAATTTCAATAACTATCTATCTTGACTTTAATTTTCATTTGCAATTTTAATCTTAAATTTTAACTTTTATAATTTCCAAAATTTATCTTGACTTTATTTTCATTACTCATCTTAGAATTTTAATATTCAATTTAATTTTAAACTCGTGACAATAAATTTACTCCAATAACTAGGCCAACATTAATTACTGTTTAATTTTGTGCCTACTCTCCTTTACAATTCGTTACTTAAATATTTATACATAGAAACTACATTCTGGGTGCGCAGACCCCAATCTAACACTGCATATGGAGCTGGTAGCTGCTCCTTTCTTAACAATGGAAACACATTGAAGCTTTACTTTTCAAGATTTTCAGGGTCAGTCTCCCCTGAAATGAAACTATTTGAGTATCTATTTCCATAATATTAATCAATATATTATTTATATATCACAATAAATTTTATCTCCATCCCTACATCTGGTTTCAACAAAACTCCCAATGAGCCGCACTTATCGTTGTGTGTGTTAGTGCCTTGACTGCGCGCCGCGTTTCCCTGAACCAGATGCCTCATAATACGTAACAATCCAACAACATATATATATACACATATTATACAATTACAAACATTTTCAATAAACCATTATAACAAATAACCAAAGGAATTTTTCGCATCTCACGAAGTCATACATCGAAGTAAACAAATGTGTGAATACAAATGTTTTCTTCAGAAAAAAAATTTTAACAAGTCAAAAAGTTCCAAAATTAAATAGACACTCATTGTAGTGTTTGACTTGGCTTATAACTTTTTAAGCACCACCCGAGACTTTCGCTTCTTTGCAATAATTCTTCCGACCACTTGTTGGAAGATCATAAAAAAAATGAAACAATACAACCTGATTTTTATATTCGGTCTCCCAAATTCACGTTCAACGATGAGGTGTCATCATTCTTCATTCATGATTGTGCTGGAATTTCTTGTTTGTAAGGCTTATAATCTCCTTGTCTTCCTTTCCTTGCCTTCCCAACTGTGTTCTTGGCTGGTCGTTGTTCTTCTGTTCTCCGTCGTGGCCTTAAAATTATAAGAATCTTTTTCATATGGAACTTCAGATTCTCTCCTGCTCTTTTTTCTATCTCTGGAAATAGTACTAGATGACATTTGTCTTTATTATTACAATTATTGTATTAACCTTTCTTTGCCACTTTCTTTGTGGTCCACTTGTCCCCCGATACTCCTGATCTTTTTAATACCTTGGTTATTTTTAAACCTTTTATTTTTATTTTTGTTCCCTACTGAACTAAGGTAGTGATCCAACCGGTAATTTCGTTTTTATGGGTCCTCTCTGTATTTTTGTATTGATTTGATTGGTTACCAATCCCTTTTGCCTCCCCAACCTACGTTTCACCGCAGATTTTTCTTTCCCATATTGTGACTCATTTAATCCATGGTGTACTTTTTCCGAAGTACTAGTTTCCTGACTTGATCTTATACTGGCCCCGGGATACCTGTTCTAATTCGACCTCGTCACATTTCCTATGACGATATTCTTATTGATCTACGTTAACTGTTAATCTTTCCCGATTTACATATTACAATATTGTTAAAGTTCCTAACTTCTAGGACTCTATAAAGGTCCTCAAATTTTGTTTAAGTAGCACATACTTTGTTAGCAGCTGAACTTTACAGGGTGTGTTTCTAATAAAACCAATCATTTACCTTTATTTTTATGTCCTTTCTACGTCTATTATAATATTTTTTCCCACCTTTCCTGTTTAATTTTCGTACTTAGTCTAGCTTCTTTAAAGCTTTTCTGTATATCTTGAATTTTGAATTTAGAGAGCTTTCCGATATCATAACTAGTTTTGAAATGGTGTAATCAATTTCGACCTAAAAATAACTCAGCCAGTGTTTTCCGTTGTTTCATTCACCGCCGTACGAATAGCGTAAGCAAACTCACGTAAATTGATCCCAAGTATCATGTTGATCGTAACGTAATTTGCAATCATTTGCACTATATCTCAGGTGCTCTTTTCAATTACGATTTGCTTGTGGTCGATATGCAGCAATCTTCATGCCTTATGCCTAATCTTTCCTTAAGTGCTCAAAATCTCGGATATAAATTGGGGACCATTATCACTTATTAATTTTGTTAGATCCATAACGCGATATAAAGTTATCAAAAAAATATCCGCTATTATACGAGATAAGGCCTTTTTAAGAGGTATAATTTCAGCCATTTGCTGGAAATGATCGGTTATACTAAAATATAGCGGTTACGTCTTATTCTCGATATAGGATACGGGCTAATAAAATCTAACGTCACTATCTCATTCGGATAATTCGATATAATTGGATTTAACAAACCAGCTGGTAACGCGTTTTTATAGTTATTAACTTGGCACATATGGCATGTAGAGACATATTGATCCAATAAATTTTCTCATGTACGGGAAATAATAAACGTCCCGGAATTTTATGATACGTTTTAAATCTGCCGACGTGTCCACTTATTGGCTTGTCATGAAATTCTCTCATTATTTCATTCCTTAAAGATTTTGGAATGTATACACGCATTTCACCTAATGACGTTGCGTGTTTCGCATAAATAACAATCCTTCAATTAAACGGAAATCGTGGGACCAATTCTCACATATCGTTGCATTAACAGAGTTATCTTCCGGAACACAAATATCTATATATATGACTAATTTGGGTCATTTTCTGTTCCTCTATTAATTGTTCCCGCGAAGTAAAGTACCAAATCTTTGATTATGGCGCAATTAATTTTATCACCAATTATATTATTCCATGGTTTTCGTATAGTGTAGCCACCATGTTTAACTTCATTTCTGACCCCATTAGCGTGTAGAATTCCCTTTATTTACCTTATTATCTTTAACCAGTGTATTTTGAATTTTTACCGATTTTTGATCAAAATCTAATATTACGATTTTTGACGCTTTTATGGAAATCGATACCCAGAATATACATGGGTATTCTAAATCTTTCAGCACATGAAATGACCAATTTCTTTTCGAATTGTCTGATGTGAATTTTAATTCTACAATCCCCACATGTTTTGGCATTTCGCACCCTGTGCTGTTATTACCTAGACTCGCGATTTTTATTTGTTTATAGAAAAATATTTTCTATATACTTCTTCCGATATAAAAGATTTATCTGCTCGATTGTCCCCACTTAGCGCTTTCAAAAATGTGTTGTTAATAAAATAGGCACGTGTGGAAGTTCTACAGGTGCTATACATATTGAAAGTCTAATTGTCTCTCTTGTCGACACCTCTTGAGGTTGATCATTAACCTTTACAATATTTAATCGTCCCCTTTTGCGTCCCTATCGCCTCGATTGAAATTATCACTCGAACCCTTATTTCTGCGGTCCCCTCTATTAAAATTATCATTTCGCTCATTTTCGAAATGAGTAACTGTTGCTGAATCTTTGATCGTATTGATAAACTATTCCTCTCGAACCCTCTATTATTTTGACGTATTCTCGTAAAAACTCATTTCTGTTATTTGGTCTACTCATATTTCCGAATTCCTCAGATTTCTACCATTAGCTTCAAATTAGGCATCCTATGCGCATTTTGACCTCGTCTTTCTACATTATAGTTCTGATAACCCCTTTGGCAATTTGCATGAATATCTCTCTTCGAATTTAGCCAGGACCTCCTAAAAAGTTGTATCGTATTTTGTGGATTTCTAACTTCCACATAGTCCTGTACCTGTGGTTCGAGTCGAACTAAATATGATCCACTAAGTCTGCTTGGGACATTCCTAATTCTAAACTTCTCTCTATTTTTAGTAATCTATATACAAAATCAGTCGCGTCCTGATTTCTTCCCTGCTAAGGATGCATAAAACTCCGATTAGTTCTTTTTTATTTTTGATCGCGGGAAAAGCCTTCCTTCAATTCAGCTTTGAGCTGCTTGCGCAAAATCCGTGGCTGTATTTTTGCACCAACAACGAACCAAATATCGAATGCCAATCTTGAGCCCTTCCCCTGGGAATGACTTTTTAAGTAAGCACGACAGATTACTTGGATTTCAAGTAACTGAATATTGTTATCGATGCACTCGATAAACTCATGGCATTCTCCGACCCTGAAAAGTACATTTCAGGTAGAATTGTATTTCCACCTACATTACCTAACCAGAATTAAATACGTTCGGGCGCCATTGAGACATAGACATCCTGTGATGACCATGTCTTGCCGGTTCCGCGTAAGCTAGAGGTGTGGGATTATCAAAATGATGAAGAGACATAATTCTTAATACAACTTTTATTAAGAGTAACTTATAATACTTAAGTTCTAATTTGACAATTATTAATTAGAGTGAGAGTCAATTGTAAATCACGTATTTAAGTCAGATCACACCAATTAGATCCTCTATCTCAATTATCTAAATAATCCTGTTTATCCTAGTACTTATATCCTAATATTACCTTTTCAGTTTTGGTCCCTTGGCCTAGAGAATATAATCTATAACTTTCTATATGAAGATTCTTGATCCGCAATGCAGCTAATTCTTGACTGCTTATTCTTGGTCCGCAAGATTTCACACTAAGCTTTGGTCACGCTATTGATCAGAATGATTCCACACTACAACCTCTGAGCCTGCTACGCTTTATTATCTATCTATGCTATAGGTTTACTCTATCGCTTTTATAGTATATCTCATTTACATATTCGATCCGTTTCTCTTCTTGAGTACATTATTTGGAAAGGTTTTGCCATTAATCGTGGCCGTCAAAGAACATAGGAGTCATGTTAATCAGAAAGACGCGAGAGACGTCACAAAATATGTGTGCAAAATGTATTCATGTTTTGCCAAAGTTTGTACAGTTACAAGTATCTAAACTCATCCTATTCATTAAAAACTGAAAAATTTTGATATATATAATAACTTTATTTTGCAACACTTTTTAAAACTTATTTTAATAAAAGAATACTAAATGTGTTTTATATTTATATATACTTCCTACTAGATTGTGTGAATATTCTGTTGTTTTACTATCTCGGGTTCGAAATTTTATACTCATTAATCAGCACAATGTCTTGCAAAACAAAATATTTTCTAATGAAAAATGCACCTTTTTACATTTGTGAAACACTTACCTATATAATGGTGGAGTGAGCAAATATTAACGTTGCACTGTTTAGCTACAAGAGGCTTTTGGCGACGGTCCTCGTAATTTTGAACTATGGTCAAGGACGAGACCTGAGCTGGAACTCCCCTCTCCTAGCTACCACACCAATGGGCGGACATTTTAAGCTCTCGACAGATTTAATGTGCATCGTACCCCTACACAGCGGGTCTTTAGTGGTACTTGGCTTGAACTCGTGACATGCAGCTACGAATCAATACGCCCCGACCGCACTAGGCTATCGCCACTATAATGAGGAAAAGGGAACAAACTATCCACACAGAGTTGATGTTAAAATCTAGAAAAAGCTGTTAAATTTTAGGTTGCAAATACGCAAGTTTCTCACACAGCAATAAACATTTTAATGCCATTCAAAACATCGTGTTCAAGTGAAATATATTTCTCAAAGTAAGTGGCTACAAAAACAAATGAAATTTGGAACACACATTTAATGCGATTGCTTTTAATCTCAATAGACCTAAATTTTGAAAGTTTGCGTAAAGAACACTAGTATATATCCCAGTTACTAAATATAATGCATGGATACGTGACACTTGAATCAAATTAATATTATCAATGAGTTAACTATATTAAAGAAAACTTAGATTAGACTTTTTTAATTGCCTTAAAAATTTAAAGGGCCCGATATGGTAATTCTAAAAATCATCAAACTATCGATTTTTTTTATTGGCTTATATGATGCTTTTAATCCTTCTTAATGTGTTCAAAATTTCAGAGTTGTATCTATTTTTATTCAGTTATTTATCCTTTTTTGCTGCATGTCAGTAGACTAAAAAAAAGCTGCCACGACCACTTTTCAGATCGTCTGCTAGAAAGAGCCTTTAAATAAGGAACTAATTTTTACTCCACGCTGATTAGTGTTTAAACTGAAATTAAATAATTGTTTTGTTTTGATTATATGAGAGTTATTCTACTGCGTTTTCTTTGAAGTTCTGTTCCTACAAATTTAACTATATTTTTGTACTCTGCGTTCTGAAGAGTAAGAAAAGTTGCTTTACGACAAGGAATTTGGTGATTTCTCCAAAAAGTTTAAAAGTTAACATGCCTAGGCCAAAAAAACTTACTAAATCTGCCACAAACGAAAGCTTTGAAGAGGTGGTTTTCAGATCTAAGACAAGTTCAGAAGTTTCTAAAAAACACTAACTTGAGGTTGCAAAAACTTGAAGAATGCAATACTTTTCTCGTTTGGATGAAAAATATACTGGATATCCAGATCCCAACATACGTTATTATTGATAAAAATGCATTAACAAATTTTTTAAAAAAACTCTATGAATACTTGCAAAAATGCTTCTTTTCGAGTAAATTTGAAAGAGCCTATGGATTTTGTGAATATATTAAGACTTTTAAAATTATGGAAAAAAAAGAGTATGAATATTTTGTACATGTTGTTTATTATAGTAGTATAGAACTGTGCATGAAATAAACTCTAAAAATGTTGTGTAATTTTTTAAAAATTGTTAAGATAATGTTTTATGAAATATTGACCTTTTTGTTTATATATTCATTATACAAGATATTCTTTATTCTTGTAAATTTTTTAAAATTTGTGGTAAGCAGTTTGAAACAAACTAATTAACATTACATAAAAGTTTCAGATTATTAAAGGAATTTTTATCATGCTATTTAAGAAATAAAACTTTAAACTCATTTTTTCTCCATGTTGAATTTTTTTCATTCACTGTTATTCAAAACCCTAAGGCTTTTTTGATAATTGAAGTAAGGGTTTGAAACTTTTTATACATGTTCTGAAATGTATGTTTTGTAAAACTGTGCATTGAATTAGCTCTAACATGTTTAGTACTTTTTCTAAAAAATTTCAAAATTCAAAAAATTTCAAAAAATTTTTCACACAGCAATAAACATTTTAATGCCATTCAAAACATTGTGTTCAAGTGAAATATATTTCTCAAAGTAAGTGGCTACAAAAACAAATGAAATTTGGAACACACATTTAATGCGATTGCTTTTAATCTCAATAAATAGACCTAAATTTTGAAAGTTACTGTAAAAAACACTAGTATATATCCCAGTTACTAAATATAATGCATGGATATGTGACACTTGAATCAAATTAATATTATCAATGAGTAAACTATATTAAAGAAAACTTAGATTAGAGACATTTTTTTAATTGCCTTAACATTAAGTACCTATAACATGTTGATTTACTTTAAATATTATTTTTGGTATATATATGAAATGGGGTTCAACTAAAACACTTTCTGGTTCTAAGGGTTCAAGGAAAGCACCTTCAAGTTCTAGGGGTTTTGTGAGTTGAAATTTTGAAGACCACTGCTCTATATCAGTTAATAATAGTATTTTCAGGTACTGAAATCACAGGTTGGCAAATTTTCTAATCAAACATTGATAATTTGATTTCTTTTAAATACCCCACTTTTGTGTTTAACCAATTGCACAAATTATTAATAAACCAATTTTTTTTTCAAATATTTATTAGGTCAGATATTAGTACATACGTTATATTAAATTCCTTTCAGGGAGAAATATTTTAAATTAGCACTGAATAAAATTGAGAAAAGTATCAATGATTTTTAACTTGAAATAGTTACTTTAGATACTAATCTTGGTTACTTTTCATTGCACTTTGGGAAGAAATAAGTCTCAGAAATTTAATAGCCTTAATTAATTTATTTATTTGAAGGCAAGTAGTTTATCTCATGAAATTTTCCAAAAATACTTTTACAAGGATTTAATCTTTTTAATTTCGTATAAGAACACAAAACTTTTTGTAAAAAAACATGTTTTATAAGTACAACTCAAGAAAACAGAATGTACATATAACTTTAAGGGGAAAAAAATTCTCAAACATAATTTTATGTAAATTTCTAGATCATTAGAATCTTATGCAACCTACTTTCCTAGAGAAAAATGTTATTATTTCTTACATCTTCAATAAACATTTTAGACTAGTATTGAAGGAAGTTATATACGAAAGAGACTGCAGATTACATTTTAAAACTGGATAACTAGTTTCACATACTGAATTGCTTTTTTGGGGAAAAAATCTTGTCTTTAACTTGTTTATTCATTTGTAGGCTAATAATTTACCTAATAAAATTTCAAAATAAATGCTTTAAAATAACAAACCCTATTAATTAAACAAAAATGTATATTAAAAAATCTAATTTTACATCATAAGTAAATCCTCTCCAAAAAAAATATGTATAATCTACTCTAATTTCCTACTCACTCAAAAATATATGTTTTTCAAATGTAAATTTTCTGCAGGATTACATCTCCATTAGAATTTTGCAGTATCTACTCTCCAGCATTATTCTTCCTGTTATTTTGTATTTATAAGGAAGATGAATGTTTTCAACTTTTTTACACTAACTAGGATTGTTGAAAATTATGGATTTATTGCAAGTATTAGTACATTATATTGAAGCATTTGCATAGAATATTTTCTTTTATGAAAATACACAAATGCAAGAAATTTAAAATTTTATATGAACACACTAATTACAATGTTTAAAAAGAAAAAAAAACTATCGAATTTTATGCTATGAACTGTTACAAATGGTAATTTATTTAGTTTTTAAGCAATTTAGAAGCTTTAGCTGCAACTTTTTTTTGAAGCATTTTTTAATTACTTTTAAGACCTTTGTTCTGTTATAGACTTTTTTAAAAAACACCATAGCAAAAATTTATTTATTTGGAATAAATTTACACACACACATTTTTTTTTTTTTTGCTTATTTTGTATGATAATGAAAAAATATTCCAAATATGCATTAAATGTTTATAAATTTTCTTTCAAAATCAATAGAACTAATACTATTTCAAACCACATAAACATAAAATTTAACGTATAATCATCCTAAAAGTCAATTATTTAGAAAATTATGATATATTTTTTTAAGCTTCTTTAAAAACTAATAGAAACCTTGTTGCATCAAGAAATATCAAGTTTTATTCCTTTCCTCTCATATTCTAACATATTCGCTTTACTACTATAGCATTACTTCTCGGATTCTTTCTGTTCAATGATCTAGGATTGTTCCTGGGATTCAATGATCTGATTCTTCCTGTTCACACAAATCCCTTTTTCCCCTATCCAAAAATCCCTATTTTCTAAAGATTTTCCTGCCCCCAACGCTACGTACGTGGCGAGTCGGTGTCCCTGGGCTTAAAGGTTGAAGTACGTCGGGATATTTTTTGTCCTGGTTGGGCTATCCTTGGCGTGAAGGCCTTTCTTCTAAGCCCAGCTAAAAACTGCAGGTGAAGCAGATGAGTCAACCTTCTACCTCTTGGAGACGAGCAGCTACAAAAGTTAGTGCTTGCATGTAATGTTTTTTAGTTTTTAGTTTAAAGTCATTGGTGCGTTTTCTTTAGTCGTTCGTTAAATGTGGAGACTGATGTTTTATAATGTTTACTAATGGCCGTCCTCTTTCATCAAGGTTTGTTTCTACATTTTAAGACTGTTGCTTAGCTTATAAATGTGGTAAGTCCCCCTCAAGTCCTGCAGTTTGCCTCAACTTGGCTAGGGGCTGTTCCTGGACAGAATGGAGAAGTACGTCAGGGGATTTTTCTTCTGGTAGGGCCACCTTTAGCGTGAAGTGCATTCCACTATGCCCTGAAAAAAGACTGCAGGTGAAGGATCTGAGTAAACCCGTTCCTCTTGCAGAGGAGCGACAACTACAAGAGATAAGTGCTGTTGAAGAAAATGTTTTTTCATTTTTATTTTAAAGTCATTATCGTTTTCTTTATTATTCACAAATATGCTGTTTTGATATTTGATAATGCCCTACTAAGGGTCGCCCCTTTCATCAAGGTTTGTTCTTTTTATTTAGACTGGAATTCTTGCTTAGCTTATGTATGAGGTAAGTCGCCCTCTAGTCCTGCAGTTTGCCTCAACGTGGCGAGGGGGTGTCCCTGGGCTTAAAGGTTGAAGTACGTCGGGATATTTTTGGTCCTGGTAGGGCTATCCTTGGCGTGAAGGCCTTTCTTCTAAGCCCAGCTAAAAACTGCATGTGAAGCAGATGAGTCAACCTTCTACCTCTTGGAGACGAGCAGCTACAAAAGTTAGTGCTTGCATGTAATGTTTTTTAATTTTTAGTTTAGTCATTGGTGCGTTTTCTTTAGTCCTTCGCTAAATGTGCTGATTGATATTTGATAATGTCTACTAAATGCCCTTTTTCATCAAGGTTTGTTCTTTTTTTTATTTAGACTGGAATTCTTGCTTAGCTTATTAATGAGGTAAGTTCCCCTCTAGTCCTGCAGTTTGCCTCAACTTGGCTAGGGGCTGTTCCTGGACAGAATGGAGAAGTACGTCAGGGGATTTTTTCTTCTGGTAGGGCAACCCTTAGCGTGAAGTGCATTCCACTATGCCCTGCAAAAGACTGCAGGTGAAGGATCTGAGTCAACCTTCTACCTCTTGCAGATGAGCGACAACTACGAGAGATAAGTGCTCTGAAGAAAATATTTTTTCATTTTTAGTTTAAAGTCATTGGTGCGTTTTTTTTATTTCTTCGCTAAATGTGCTGATTGATGTTTTATAATGTCTACTAATGGCCGTCCTCTTTCATCAAGGTTTGTTTCTATATTTTAAGACTGTTGCTTAGCTTATGAATGAGGTAAGTCCCCCTCAAGTCCTGCAGTTTGCCTCAACTTGGCTAGGGGCTGTTCCTGGACAGAATGGAGAAGTACGTCAGGGGAATTTTTCTTCTGGTAGGGCCACCTTTAGCGTGAAGTGTTTTCCCCACTATGCCCAAGCTGCAGGTGAAGATTTGGAGTCACCGCTACCTCGCAGATGAGCGATCTACGAATAAGTGCTGGTATGTGAAAATATTTTTTCATTTTAGTTTAAAGTCATTGGTACGTTTTTTTATTTTTCGCTAAATGTGCTGATTGATATTTTATAATGTCTACTAATGGTCGTCCTCTTTCATCAAGGTTTGTTCTTTTTCATTTAGACTGGAATTCTTGCTTAGCTGATGTCTGAGGTACGTCCCCCTCAAGTCCAGCAGTTTGCCTCAACGTGGCGAATGGGTGTTCCTGGGCTGAAATGTTGAAGTACGTCGGGATATTTTTTGTCCTGGTAGGGCTATCCTTGGCGTGAAGGCCTTTCTTCTAAGCCCAGCTAAAAACTGCATTTGAAGGAGCTGAGTCAACCTTCTACCTCTTGGAGATGAGCAACAACAACAAGAGATAAGTGCTTGCATGTGAAGAAAATATTTTTTCATTTTTTTTTATAAAGTCAGTGTGTTTTCTTTTTTTCTTCGAAGGTAAGAGGAAAGCAAGCTACATTCTTGGTAAATATACAGTATTCGTGGAAGAAACAATGTCGCTGTATACAGATAAACGAAAATTGACATACATGATTGAAAATGTACCTGAAAAGAATTCTCCTAGCCCGCAGTTGCTTCTTTTCATACATTTTAGCAATAACTTTATTAACATGATTAAATAGGCTATTTCACAGGATGGAGGGGTTTATTATTATTGAACGTATTTTTGCGACATAGCCATCGTTCGATAGCTATGTCATGGGGTTTCAGCGTAATTAGAGGTGTGGGATTCTCGGAATGATTAGAGACATTCTATAATTCTTAATATGACTTTTATTAAGAATTTAACTTAAATTACTTAGATATCGAACAAACATATTAAGTGAGAATAATCCAAAATACGCAGTCTTAACTAACTCAGATCACGCAATTAGATCACTTATCAATATAAATATATTATATCCGATTAATCTCGTCTCAATAATATACTAGCGTTCAGAATATAATCTTCCTACTTTGGTTGAATACTCAACTTCCAAGTTAATTCAAATCTTTCTCCTAGGGTAGTACAATGGTATGTACCTTGGTTGGCTTGGCGAGGGGGGCGTCTTGATTCTAAGCCGTCGATCAACACTTCTATCTTCTCTACACTGAACTTTCTCTAAATTGCCATCTTTGATCACTAAACTTTCTATCCTTTTAAAGGTTATCTTATTTACATCTATGCTTCGTTTCACTTCTTGGATTTGGGTTGGAAAAGTTTTGCCATTAATCGTGGCCGTCAAAGAACATAGAGGTTATGTTAGAGGAAGAACGCGAGAGATGTCACAACCCCCTCCAAGAAGAAAAACGTGATTTATTCAAGGGTTCTCAGCATCCTTAAGAAATTACGTGCGTAAATTTTTATTTCTGAATCTCCTCACTTTCTAAGTTTTATTTAAATTTTAACCTTGAACCCTGATTTTAACTTCTATAATTTCCAATATTTAACTTTGTGACGTCTCTCGCGTCCTTCTTCTAACATAACTCCTAAGTTCTTTGACGGCCACGATTAATGGCAAAACTTTTCCAACCCAATACCAAGAAGAGAAACGGATCGAATATGCAAATGAGATATACTTTAAAAGGATAGAAGCTTTGATGAGATATAGCGGCAAGCCTAGAGATAACTTAGTGTGGAATCATTCGGAACAAGAGTTAGTCGCCCCATAGCTCTGGAAGAAGGATACGTTCATCTAAATTAAAAATATAAAAAAAGGGTTAAGAAATTTAAAAATTTCATCTAAAATTACGTAATAGGTATTATTTAATCTATGAAGGAAGGTGACCTAAAAAAGGTAATATTTTGTATAAAAAATTAAAATTAGACTGAAAAAAAATAAAATTAAGATAAGTCATCTAGTTGCCGACCCTGACTTTGAATATAAAGGTTTTAAAGGGGTTTAACCCCATTTTAAAAGAAAGTTGTTAATTAGAATTGGAATTTTTGTTTTAATAAAAGTTGTTTTAAAAAATTACATAATGTCTCATCATTTAGATAATCCCACACCCTAGTTACGCGGATCCTACTAGACATAGTCATCATAGGATGGCTATGTCCTGGGCCCGTTTTTAATTCGGGGTTAGGTAATGCATGGATGTAACGTATTCCCCGGAAAATGTACTTTTTGGGGGTCAAAAGAACATTTTAGATTTCCCTGAAAAACAGAGAACCAAATAAAGTTACTTGAAATCCCAAGTAATCTGTCATTTTGCTTATTAAAAAGTCATCTCAGGGAAGGGCTCAAGATTGGTACTCAATTTTTGGGATCGGTTTAGTTGAAAAAAATACACCCCAAAACGGATTTCGCCCCAGCTAAAGGGCCCTGAATTAGCGAAGGCTTTTCCCGCCCCCCAAAAAAAAAAAATTCCAAGCTAAATTTTTTTGCTTGCGGGAAGAAATCAGGAACCCACTGATTTCGTATATGATTTTTTAAAAAATTGAGAAAAATTTTAAAGAACTGGGGAATGTCCCAGGCAGAATTGGTGGATCATTTTTTAGTTGGGACTCGAGCCAAAATCCGGACTATGTGGAAGTGCGCAATTACAGAACAGGGAAAACAATTTTTGGAATTTTTAGCTAAATTCGAAGGGGGGTATTCTTGAAAATTTAAAAAAGGGGTTCACAGAATGATAATGTAAAAAAGACGAGGTCAAAACGCGCATAGGATGCCAAATTTTTTGATGCTAATGGGTAGAAACTGGAAAATTTAAAGTTGGACGTAGACCAAACAATAGTAAAATTTTGATTTTTATGAGAAAGCCGTAAAAAGTAATAGGGGTTCGAGAAATAGATTTCGGAATAGTGATCAAAATTCAAAAACGGGGTTCCCTTTTTAAAAATGAGCGAAATGAAAATTTTTAATAGAGGGGACCGTAGAAATAGAGGTTAGTAAAATTTTTTTAGTCGAGGCGATAGGATGAAAAAGGGGAGGGTTAAATATTGAAAAAGTTAAAGATAAACCTTAAAAAAAGGGGTATCGACAAAAAAAACAATTAAGTTTTTCCCCCGATATGTATAATCCCCGTAGAACTTCCCCACGTTCCTTTTTTTATTAAATAACACATTTTTTGAAAGCGCAAATGGGACACCGGGCAGATAAATCATTTATATCGAAAAAAGTATATAAAAAATTTTTTTTTTTAAGAAATTTAAAAAAATCGCGACCCCAAAGGTTTAATAAAAAAGCACAGGGTGCGAAATGTAAAAACATGGGGATTGTGGGGTTGAATATTGCATAAAGAGATTTTGTTAGCCCTTTGGTCATTTCATGTGTTAAACAGATTTGGAATACCCATGTATTCTCGGTATTGTTTTTTTATAAGTGGGTAAAAGGATCGCATTGGGATTTTGATTCAGAAATCGTTAAAAATTTCCCCATTCTCAAATAAAAAAGGTTGGTTGAAAAAATTTAAAAAGAAAAAAAGGTTGAGATATTTTTTATCTAAAAAAAAAAATTGGGGGATTGGAAAAAAAAACTACGTTTAATATTTTTAAAAAAGGATTATTCTCATGCAAAACCAGGTCTTACTCATGTTTTTTTTAAGAAATTGACACAGGAGATAACCCCCGTAGTTTCCCCCGGCCATATATAGGTAAAACCCGGGAAAAAAGCAAGAATAATTGATTTTCACAACAAAAATGTTCAAGGGGGAAACGATTTTTTTCCAATTCAAATCCCCAAACGCGTCACCAGTTGTGTTATGAAAAGAAAATAAGGGGGTTTTACCCCCGGGATACCCGAAATTTTTAGATTTCGGTAGACTATAGAAAACTAAATTCGATCAAAAATACCCCCCTTTACCGTTAATAGATGATTTTAACGAACATCCCATATACAACAAAAATTTCATCTGTTGATCTAAGGGGTACTTTCAAATGGCAGAAAACCCCCGGGTGATATTTTAAAGACCGCATTTGTAGAAAAAGTGGCCCCTTATGTTTTTGGCTTAAAAGGTTTATCGGGAGCACCCCCCAAATTTTTTAAAAAGGCAATTGACATAACCCCAAAAACCCGGGGATAGGAGGTTTGTGAGTGTTTCGGATGACGTGATAATTTTTCCATCTTTCCCCTTTCACCATGTTGAACTTTTAAAGGGAAGTTTTTTTGTTTTTAAAGGGGGATGCAGGATTGACTTTAAAATAAGGAAAAATGTAAATTTGGGTGCGATGGAAATATTTAGGATTAATTTTTTAGTAAAAAAATTAAAACGGGTTTAGACAAAAATTCGAGCCATTCAGAGAAAAACCCTTTAACCTAAAAAAAGGTGTCCCAAATTTTTGGGGATGTCCCAGTGGTACCGAAATTTATTTAAAAAATTTTTGGGGTCGGGAAATTTTCTTATAATCTTAAAAAGAAAAATTTAAAAATTTTTCTTGTCCAATGGGCAAAAAAAGGGATTTCGAAGAGGTCAAGGGGCGGTAACAAAAGCGCCAAAAATTACCCAAAATTTTAAGGGAGCCATTCGGTTATTTAAAAGATGCCAGTTCGATCCCCGGGTTTGGGGGCGGGGTTTAACAACAAATCAGACCCTTTATTTGGTTTTACGTAATTTAACAAACCGAGAGAAATTTACGGTAACCGAAAAGAATGTCTTAGTTTTGGGCGTTGAATAAATTCAAAAACATATTTAGGATCATTCCAAAAAAGTGAAAACAGATCACGCTGCCTTAACACCCCCCCACATGGCAAAAATTTGTCGAAATGGGGTGATTAGATGGGCACTCAAATTAGCAGAAATTTTAAAATAGAATGGGAACATAGACCGGGAAACCAAAAAAGGTGGCTGACATACTTTCAAGGAATCCCGTGGAAAGTTTGTGGGAAAAAATTTTAAATTTTAACATAATCAGGGTTTTTTGTACTTTCTTCCTTGGGGAAAAATTAATAACAAAAACAGGAAAAATAAGAATTTGGTCATATCTATAGATATTTAGAAAAACCCCGGGAAAATTTAATCGGGTTTAAATTTAACGATAGGAGAAAATTTGGGCCCACGATTTTGTCCCCCAAATTTTTTGGGATTGTTTATTTAGGGGAAACACCCAACGTCGGTTTGAAATGCGGGATACATTCCAAAATTTGGAAGAAAATGAGAGGGAAATTTCCCACAGGCCCAAAACTGAACACATGGGAAGATTTAAAACGTATCATAAAATTCACGTTTGTTATTTCCCCCCTACATGAAAATTCCCCAAAAATGTTAAATTTTTCCAAAATTTTATCAAATTATCCCAAAAGGGAAAAGTGAGCCAGAGTTAAACCGCATTCAAAAAATAAAACGTAATCCTTATTTTTTTGGGAGAAATCGGTTTTTCAACCCAAAAGGGCTGAAATTTTAACCCCTTTAAAAAAAGGGCCCCATCTCGTTAAAAATAGCGGATATTTTTTGTCTTTATATCGTGTTATGGGCTCCCAAAAAAATTTAATGATAATGGTCCTCAAAAATTTTTATCCTTTTTTAACACTTAAGTTTAAAAGATTAGGGGGGAATTTAAGGATTTGCATATGACCCCAAAGGGAAATCGGACTGAAAGAGTTTAACGAGGGTTAGTACAAAAAGATTGCCCAAAATTTTGTTAATGATCAACACGGTACTTGGGATCAATTTTACGTGGGGTTTGTTACGCTATTTGGGAAGGCGGTGAATGAAAAAAAGGGGAAAAACACCCCGGGTGAAATTATTTTTGGGGCGAAAATTTATTACCCCCTTTCCCAAAAAAAGTTATGATTTTGGAAAAAAAATTCAAAATACAAAAAAAAGAATTAAAAGTTGGCGTTCCCCGCGTCCTTCTTCTAAAAAAACTTCCCCAAGTTTTTTTTGACGGCCCCGATTTAAAGGCAAAAATTTTTCCAAAACCCCTACCAAAAAAGAAACGGATCGAATATGTAAATGAGATATCTTTAAAAGGATAGAAAAATTTAATGAGAAATAGCGGCAAGCCCCCAAAATAACAGGGGGTGGAATCATTCGGATCAAGTTTTGTCGTCCCCCAGCTCTGGGAAGGGTACGTTCATCTCAATTTAAATTTTAAATCTGAATCTTCTCATCTAAATTTTAGGTATTACCTCAATCAATGAAAGGGTGACTCTGCAAAAAGGGAAAAATTTTTTATAGGAAGTTGATTAATTGGGTTTAAATTTTTTATAATTAACAAAAAGGGTCTAGTTGGGGTCTGACTTTTAAAAAAAAGGTTTAATTTGGGGGTTTAAATCTCAAAAGAAAAATTTTAAAATTTAAAATTTAAATTTTAATTATTCTTAATAAAAGTTGTGTTAAAATCCCAAAAAGTCTCTTTAAATTTTTGATAATCCCACACCTCCCCCCTTACGCGGGGTTCCCATAGACATAGTTTACCCCGGGGTGACTATGTAAAAGTTTTTCAGGGAAAACTAGACTAAGTACGAAAAATTAAAAAAGGAAATTGGGGAAAATATTATAATAGACGTAGAAAAGACATAAAATAAGGAAATGTTGGGTCTTATGAAACACACCCTTAAGTTCAGCAGCTAACAAAAGTCTGCGCTAAAAAAAAAAAATTTGAAAGGCCCTTTATAATATTAGAAGTAAGAAATAACAATAATATTGTAATATGGAAATCAGGAAAAAGATTAACGGTTACGTGATCAAATAAGAATATATCGTCATAGGAAATGTGACGAGGTCGAGTTAGGAACAGGTATCCCAAATAGTACAAGATCACGTCAGGAAACAGTACTTCGGAAAAAGTACATCAAGGATTAAATGAGTCACACTATGGGAAAAGGAAAATCTTCGGTGAAACGTAAGTTAGAGGCAAAAGGGATTAGTCACCAATCAAATCAATAAAAAAATACAGATGGGACCCATAAACGCAGATCACTGGTCGATCGCTTCCTAGTTCTTTTTAAAATGACAGGAAAAGTAAAAAACGGTTCAATAAGGAAAAAAGAGATCAGGAGAGTCAGATGCAAGTGGACCACAGAAAAAATGGCAAAAAAAGAGACACAATAATAAAAACCTTTTTCATCCAGTACTTTTTTAGAAGTAGAAAGAAGAGCAAGACAGAGACAACTGAATTTCCCAAAGGGGGTACAAACTGGGGCCACGCCGGGGAGAAAACGAAGAGGAGCCCCAAACCGGCCAAGGAGGGCAAAAGGGAAAACGGGGGCCCTTACAAGGAAAATTACAAGCCCTACAACAATCATCATAAGGAATTCCAGTGCACCCGAGGAAAAAAAAAGGGTGGTAGCCCCTAAATTTTGGGACGTCATGGGGGGGAGACCGAATATAAAAAATGGGTTGTTTGTTTCTTTTTTTATGATCTTCCAACAAGTGGTCGGAAGAATTATTGCAAAAGAAAGAAGTCTGGGGCGGTGTTTAAAAGTTTTTTCCCAAAAAGTGAACACTACAATGAGTGTATATTTTTTTTTGAACTTTATTTGAAAATTTTTTTTTAGCCCCTTGTAATTGCACTTTGTTTCTTCGATGTATGACTTCGTGAGATGCGAAAATTTCCCTTTTGGTTATTTGTTATAATAGTTTATTAAAAAAAGGGTTTGTAATTGTATAATATGTGTATATATATATGTTGTTGAATTTTTCCCAAAAAAATTATGAGGACCGGTGGGGAAACGGGGGAGTCGGGGCACTAACAATAAAAAAAAAAACGATAAAAGCGGCTCATTTGGGGAGTTTTTGGAACCAGATGTGGGATGAAGAGGGTTTATGGGGGATTTACAAATAATATATAACTAAAAAATTGTAAAACTTATTGGTATTATGTAAACATAAATTGGGAAAAAGTAATTTAGAGAGTTTTTTTATTTGGAGACAGGGCCCCGAAAAATTTGGGAGAAATAGATGATAAATTTTAACACCGAAAATTTTGGGGCAAAAAAGCCAGTCCTATGAAATGATGATACAGATGCAAAGTTTGGGTCTGCGCACCCAGGAAAATTTTTAGAGAATTTAAGTGTATAGTTACTTTAAGAATATAGATGTAAAAAGTGAGAGTGGGCAAGAATTAAACAGTAATTATTAATGTTGGCCTAGTTAATGGAGTAAAATTTATTGTCACGAGTTTAAATTTAAAATTAAGTTGAATATTAAATTTAATTCTAGGATGAGTAATGAAAATTAAAGTCAAGATAAATATTGGAAATTATAAAAGTTAAAATGAGGATTTAAGATTAAAATTTAAATAAAACTTAGAAAGCGAAGAGATTCAGAAATAAAAATTTAGGCACGTAATTTATTAAGGGCATTGAGAACCCTTAAGTAAATCACGTTTTTCTTCTTGGAGGGGGTTGTGACGTCTCTCGCGTCCTTCTTCTAACATAACTCCTAAGTTCTTTGACGGCCACTATTAATGGCAAAACTTTTCCAACCCAATACCAAGAAGAGAAACGGATCGAATATGTAAATGAGATATACTTTAAAAGGATAGAAAGTTTAAAGAGAAATAGCGGCAAGTCTAGAGATAACTTAGTGTGGAATCATTCGGATCAAGTGTTAGTCGTCCTGTGACGTCTCTCGCGTCTTTCTGCTAACATAACTCCTATGTTCTTTGACGGCCACGATTAATGGCAAAACTTTTCCAACCCAATACCAAGAAGATAAACAAAGATAATATGTAAATTAGATATACTATAAAAGGATAGAAGCTTTGATGATAGGATATAGCGCGGCAAGCTTAGAGATAGTAGTGTGGAATTATTCTGATCGATAGCGTGACAAAGCTTAGTGTGAAATCTTGCAGATCAAGAGTTAGCAGTCCGATAGTTTTGGAAAGAATAGAAGCCTAAGATAAAGAAGTTGGAATCATCGCATATAAAAGGAATTTATAGATATCGTTCTTTAGGTAAAGGAAGGAGATCTGAAAAAGGTAATATTTGATATAAGTAATTAGATGAATAGGATTATTAATGATAATTGAGATAAAGGATCTAGTTGCGTGATCTGACTTAAATATACGGTTTAATTGGGTGTTGACTCTCACTTTAATTATAATTGTCAAATTAGAATTTAAGTAATATAAGTTATTCTTAATAAAAGTTGTATTAAGAACTATGTCTCATCATTTTGATAATCCCACACCTCTAGCTTACGCGGAACCGGCACGACATAGTCATCACAGGATGGCTATGTCGAATGGCGCCCGAACTTATATAATTGGTTAGGTAATGTAGGTGGAAATATCGGTTCTACCTGAAATGTACTTTCAGGTCGGAGAACATTGCAGAGTTTATAGAGTGTATCATAATAACATACAGTTACTTGAAATCCCAAGTAATCTGTCATGTGCTTACTTAAAAAGTCATCTCAGGGGAAGGGCTCAAGATTGGTATTCGATATTTGGTTCGTTGTTAGTGCAAAATACAGCCACGGATTTTTGCGCAGCTCAAAGCTGAATTAGCGAAGGCTTTTCCCGCGGTCAAAAATAAGAAAGAACTACAGTCGCAATTTTATGCATCCCAGCAGGAAGAAATCAGATCCTACTGATTTCGTGTATAGATTACTAAAAATAGAGAAAAGTTTAGAATTAGGAATGTCCCAAGCAGAGTTAGTGGATCATATTCTAGTTCGACTCGAACCACAGATACAAGACTATGTGGAAGTCGAAAACCACAAAACACGATACAATTTAGAAGTCTTAAATTTAAGAGATATTCTTGCAAAATTACAAAGGGGTTTTTTCAGAACGAAAAAAGAAAAGAGGTCAAAATGGGATAGGATGCCCTTT
>BMAV01004489.1:638081-691887 GCA_019973955.1 Trichonephila inaurata madagascariensis | reverse complement strand
TTTTTTTTTTTTTGTTGATCATTCCTCGTATTTTCAGTGCCCGTGCCATTAATTACTTTGAACTTGATTTTTAGCCCCTTTAAAAAGGTCAGATTAATTTGAATTTTCGCACACTTGTCAAGGGCAGATGACAATACCATAATTTTGTTCCATAGTCCTGATCAGGATCATCAGGATTAACGATTTCCAATTTCCAAATTTGGCGACTAATTTCAGGTCCCATTTCCAGAATTGGTGATTAATTCCAGATTTGGCGACTAAATGAATTAAGTTTCAGCCCTAAAGCGAAAACGCTCATGGTTAATACAAATAGTGATCTTTTCAGTGAAAAATATCATTACCTTTACACCTTCTTCCGCATTAAATATTTCTTACAGATTTACTTACAGATCTACTTACAGATTTTCTTCAGTTGTCTGATCCTACATTTTGCAAACCAGACCGTATAGACGCGCTGATAGGATGCCTATGGGTATTCCAGATTCTAAAAAATGACTCATTTAAGATTAATTCATCAATGAATGTAAATTATAGTTTAAAAAACTTACGAAACATGCTTTTATTTCAGATCGAACTAAAAAAATGAAAAATAAATTATAGTTTAAAAAAATACTAAAAAACATACGCTTTCATAGTTAATCGAACTAAAATGTAAAAAATAATCCTTGTATTAAGAATAAAATGATTAACGAGAAAATTAATGTCATTGTGGCAAAAGCGTGTGTGGGGTGCTCTTTGTACTACATTTCCTCTGCATTTCGGAATAGAACTATAGTAAGTAATAACAAATAATATCCAGCATCCCACGCTTTTACCGCAATGACATTAATATTATCGTTAATCATTTTATTCTTATATATTAAGAATTATTTTTTACTTTTTAGTTCGATTAACTATAGAAGCGTATTTTTTAGTTTTTTAAAACTAAAATTTATTTTTCATTTTTTTAGTTCGATCTACAGTAAAAGCCTGTTTTTTTTTTTTAGTTTTTTAAACTATCATTTATTCATTGATGAATTAATCTTAAATGCCTCATTTTTTTAGAATCTGGAATACCCATAGGCATTCTATCAGTGCGACGATACGGTCTGGTTTGCAAAATGTAGGATCAGACAACTGAAGAAAATCTGGAAGAGCTTAGTTTGGAATATTTAATTCGGAAGAAGGTGTAAAAAGCAAATATTTTTTCACTAAAAAGATCCCTATTTATATTAACCATGAGCATTTTCGCTTTAGGGTTGTAACTTAATCCTTTAGTCGCCAAATCTGGAGTTAATTACCAAATTTGGAATTAATCCCCAAATCTGGAATCAATCGCCAGATTTGGAAATGGAATCTAGAATTAGTCGTCAAATCTGGAAATGGGAAATCATTAACCCTGATGATCCTGATCAGAGGACAATGGAACAAAATTATTAAACCATTGTATTGTCATCGGTCAATACAAGTGTGCAAAATTTCGAATTAATCTGACCTTTTAAAGTGGGTGAAAATCGAGTTCTAAGATTTCGTTATATACAGGTGAAGCTAATAAAAACATGTGTAAAAAAAAAAAAAAAAAAAATCGGGGGTTTGATGAATTAAGAAAAGTTTATCGTAGTAGAAACTTTACTTGAAGTAGTGGCATTTCTTTTTTTGCAAATATTTACTCCTCGAACACTGCAATGGAATTCGGGAGAGACTAAAACCTCATGCGTTCGATTTAGAGACGGAGAGGCAGCAGTCGTTCCGTATGAATCATATACTCCCCGATTCACACAGAACGGATCGAAGCTGGTTCATTCATATGGAAGAAACTCATTCTTCAAAAACGTCTTTGTCTCTGGCAGATTCGTAATGCAGATCTTGCTCCGAGACACCTCCCCTTTTTGGAATGAATTTATCGATGCATCCTTTGATCGCTTCCATTTCAAAACCCAATCTCTTTCTTTCTTTCTTTCTTTGTTTTAATTTTCCGGATCACTGCATCACTTGTTCTATTATAAGGAGAAAAAAAAATTTTTTTTTTTTGCTGTTCTAAAAATACCCTTCCCGCTTCTCCTGTGTGTTGCGGGTTGCATTATGCTTATTTACAGAGTAGGGAAGGGGGAGGGGAGGCGAAGACGACAAGAAAGAGGTAACAAGTTAAGTTGACATCTTCCGATTAACATACCTCATGAAGTATGCAGCCGGTGGCCCCGCCCCCTCCAAACTGTGTGACGTCAGCAGGGTCCCGGGATTTTCCGGGGGGGATCGATGTGGGTTGTCATGGCGACCCGCACTGTCCTCTCCTGGATTCCCGATTTCGTTCTCTCCAGTTCCTATTTCTGGATGCACGCTTGACCATCCACCGGGAGGGTCACGTGATGACTGGTCACGTAACGTGTGGATGCCGTCACTCGGATTTGGCGGGAAAATTTTCTTGAATGTCGAGCCATATGGGGAGATTTGGCGCTCGCCGAATATCAGATTCGGAAAGAGAGGGGGGAAAATGCATGTGTGTTGTGTTTTTTCTTAAAATTTTGTTTTGTTCCACAATTGGAAGAGAACTTTGCTCAAAATAAAATAAAATAACGTAGAATAAAAAAAAAAATATACAATTTTGGAACAGTGGTCTTCCAACTGTGTTCCACGGAATCTATGGGTGCGACAAATCACAATAAAAAATCGAAAAAAATATTATATATATATATATATATATATATATATATATATATATGCAAAATAGATTTACGTTCTGTGTGAAGCTTATATTATTATAAGAATCTCAAGCCGATTCCATTAAGTAACAATAAAATATTTTATTTCTACATAATAACTTTATTTTGCAATTATTTTTTTTTTTATTTTTATTACTTCATAATAAAATAATATTAAAACGTTCTTTTTTTTATATCTAGTAGGTAGATTGGGAATATTCTATTATTTTCTATCCAGGGTTCCAATAAATAATTTTATGTTCGTTAATACGTTTTGCAAACTAAATAGTTTTCTATAATAGAAAATGCAGTTCTTTTTAATAGTAGGAAAAAAAAACTATAATGAAAGAGAGTAAGCAACTTATAGATATATCAACAGATTCGATGTTAAAATCTAAATTTAAGCCAGTATAGCTTTTCAGATTTAGGCAAAATACACAGGATTTCTCTCACAACTGTGAACATTTTAATGCTATTCGGAACAATGTATTTAAGTGAAAAATTTCTTAATATGAGGACCTACAAAAACAAAATATAAAAACAAATTAAACACAGAATAAGAAATGCAACTTCGGATAATTTCAAGACCCAGACTTCAAAAGTTTTTGAGTAAAAATGGAGAAAGGAGATGGATGTGTAAGATGTGTAAAAGGCACTTAAATCACAAATTACTCGTATATTATTTATAAATAAGTTATATTAAAATTAGTCACACTAGAAATTTTTAATAACAAATGTAATATTTTTTTGTCTTTATATAAAGTACCTATAACATGTTGATCTACTTTATATATTATTTTAAGACGTTTTCTTTTAACTGTGGGAGTGGGGTTTCCTCAAAACTTTTTATAGTTCTAAAAAGGAATTTTGAAAGCCACTGTTTCTTAGACCAATTAATACATTTGCTGATTCTTGCAAATTATTCTGGTACCTATATATTTTTTTTTTGGAATATTCTTCTTTGGTGGAGCAGAATTATCCAGAGTTTGCTTATTGAATTTTTCTCCGCTACCTATTTCTGTCCAGCACAAAGTCCACAAGCCCAGTGGCTTACGTGGAATAATTTTATGATAGGGGTGTTTACATTAAAAAAAAAACACATAGATGAAAGCGCCAAGGCATAATCTTCAGGTTAAACATTAAAAATCCCTTGATGAATGGGAAGAGTTTGTACCCCCAAACTCTGCCCTTTGCATACCACTACACTAACCAGAACCAATTTTGCCCCGAAATTTTGGATCACAGTCAGATGATGAAGTTGATACTTGTACAAGAACTCAGCGGCGAACTTAGACTACTTATATTTAAAAAAAAACACGTAGACAAAGCACCGGAGCGCATTCCTTATGCTCTAAATTAAAAATATCTTTGTCAATAAGAGGACTGAGCCCTCAAACACTTCCTGTGAGTACGGCACTTTAGGAGGGCTGCAGTAGCCAAGTGGTCAAGGTATTGGATCATGGCAGTGCATGTCTGGAGTTCGAGCCCATCACCACTAAAGACCCGCCATGTAGGGCAGCGATGCACGTTAAATCTGTCGAGAGCTGAAATGTCCTCCCGTTGGCGTGGTGAGGTAGTTAGGAGAGGGGGGTGCCAGCTCAGGTGTCGTCCACGTCGCTTGACCATGGTTCAAAGTTAAGTGGTCCGTCGCCAAAAGCCCTCATGTAGCTGAACAGTGTGACATTAATATTCACTCACTCACTCACGGCATTTTAGGTTATCTTCTTTGCAATTCCATGCCACGCAATCTTGAGGGTTTCTAGTGCCGCTCTAATTAGCGTACATTAGCTTCCCTTCACGTGGTAAACGCTGTAGTCTAGTGGCTATGGTCACGAACTTGTGGCCAGAGTGTCGTGCGTTCGAATCTTGACGTCACCAAAGACCCACCGCATAGAGGGAGGCTTATGCAAGTTAAGTCTGTCGAGGCTCAATATTCCTTGGTTGGTGTGGTATTCGGGGATGGATGCAAGTTCAGATATCATCCTCGTAACTTGACTGTGTTTTAAAATTACGTGGTCCGTCGTTTGTAGCCCTCGTGTAGTAGTTAGAGCGGCGCGCGCGCTTAAATATAACATTCATATATATTTTTAGTCTCCCGTACTCCATACCAAATGGATTTTTCACCTTACATTTTAAGTTGAAGATTTCATATTATTGAATGGTTTGAGTTTTGAATTTTAAAAACCGAGTTATAAAAACAGTAAATGAAATTGCAAACACAAGATTGTGTGGCATCGAGTTAAACTAAGTTTGGATGACGGGTGAATTATTCTGAGATTTTTCATTTTTATGCTAGACTTCATCAATTGGTTAAAAATTCTATTACAGTCCACCCCTTAGCAAGAGTTTTTCAAACCCTACCCAAATGGCACAAAGGTGCGAATTTCAAAGACAAGACAATGGAAATTTAAAAAAAAAAAACCACGGTGTTATGTCCAAAGGGGCAAAAGTGGAAAATTTATGACTTTAAAAACAAATTCATGTGAAATTTAGTTTCTAAAAAACAGAAAATTCAGGACATTCTAAAGAGAATAAATTGACATTCGCGAAGGACAAAAATGAGCTTTTTAAAACACGCAATAATGTTTTGAAAAAATTAACTTTTAAAAAGAAAATTAGCAACATTTAAAATAGAAGAAATTGGTGTTCGATAGAGAAAAATTTTAATTTTAAGACTTTCAGAGCAAATTCCTATAAATTTCAGATTATCAAAAAATGATATTAAGAGCATTCTAAGAACAAACTGAAAAACATACGTGATTACGAAGGGGTTACTTTTTCAACGGATGGTACAATGGGACGATCGTTAGGTAATGATCGAAATTCCTTTCCGTGTAGTCAGCGTTATTTTTTAGAAAAACCAATAACGCGTGTCACAATCAAAAAAAATTTCACACTAATTTAAATAACTCTTTAATAATATACTCTACGAGTATACCACATACTTTTTTGCCTTATACAAATCTAGAGAACATACTGACCCTTTGTGGGGAGAATGGCGAGGATTGCACGGGCTATGCATGATTTTCCACTTTTTGTTGAAGGCTTCGAATATAGGAACAGGCATGGATTTTAACACTCTCTGTGTGGAAATGAAACGATGCTATCCAAAGTGCAAATTGTGCAAGTAAAAAATGACGTTGAAGAGTGTCTAATGGTATATCCCATTCCATCCCTCCAAATAAAGTGCCTGTATGATGATAATACTTGCAAGTTGATAATATTCGTTCTCGTCGGGGACTCCACACAAAGATACGTACATTATGATATTATACGTAGAAATGAGAGAGAGAGATATTCATCTGAAAAGGCAAAAAAAAAAAAAAAAAAAAAAAAATCGTTACTCCTGTGTAAGAGATGCGTTGAGCCACGGTCGTAGATCGTTGCTCAACGTGTAACGACGGTGCATTGACACGACCCACACCCGTCCATTCATGTCAAGTTTTATGGTTTAGAGCAGGTGGTTTGCTTCTGAATCGGAGTTCTAAATCTGAATCTCGTCCGCAATGACAGTATGTATGTTAGTCATAATAGATATAAAAGTGCCCACCGTGTGACAATTAATGGGACCTGTCTGACCGAGGAGACTGACACCTCGTAGGACGTTGGGTGAATGGCTTCAAGAAACAATGGCGACGGGGTGGATAAAGTGTCCAGATGTGTGGACAAACCGTCTGGTGCCGGTGCATTCAAGAAGGACCAGAGAGAGTGATTGGTAAGTTCGTGCCAATAGGATGCTAATGAGTCCGTGGGCCATGTGCAGAATTTTGTGGGCCAGCCAATGAGAAATGATGAGGGGCATGTAGTAGATCCGCCCCTGGAATTTAAAAGGATCGTTTTTTTTGGTGAGAAGGAATTGGAGATCGAGATCGGATTCGAGATGAAAGCGGATTTGTCTGGAATAAGAGGAAAGATAAGAGGATGAACGCCGGCGGCGTTGTAGAAGCTATCTAGCGAACTACAGAGAACGATGGGGAAGCGTCCTTCGGACAATGCAGAGATGCGTGGGAGAATGTACCCCAAAATCTGAAAAAGACTGATCATACCGGCTTGGCGCAAAGAGACATTTCCATATCGCATTATTAATAATTATTTTGTTGAGAAAATAAAATTTTATTTTATTTCTACAATTTTCTGTAAGCTCATCACTCTAGCCGTCCACGATGTTACAAACGCATCACTGACGGCGCGCTGACGGTTTGTAGTGCTGTAAATAGATTTCCATTTATCATGTGGACATTGGTCCGGCAAATGAGCTAAGCTTGTGTGATCTAGCTGTAACACAATGATCAATGACCATGATTCCGGGAGAACATTGAGAGGATTGGGAGTTGTGAACATTGAAAGCTTGAGAACATTGAAATCTACCATGGCGTTTTGTATAGTATTCTTTGACTCATAGATTTCATATTTACACGTCTATCATGAGATTTGATTTTTTATTATTGTTACACTTCTAGGAAACACGTGGGCTATTGGTGACGGAGCTCATAATTTTAAACCTAGATCAAGTGACGAAAACGATATCTGATCTGTTACTTTACTCTTTCTAAACTTCCACACCATGCCAACATAAGAACATTGAGCCACGACAGATTTAATGTGCATTAGCTCCGTTACACTATGAGTCTTCAATAGCAGCAGAACTCGAATTCGTAATTCACCTGCCACGAGTCGTCATCATGACTACTGGGGGTTACCACTGCCACAGAACAATCATAAGATAATAACTAATGTGAGTGGTAACATCGCACAACAGTTTATGCTGCTATCGAATCCCATCATATGTTGATGAGAGCTCCTTTGTTTACATAATGCTCATAAGATGACCTTTACAAAAGCGACTTCTGAAGGAAGACTGTATACAGAGTTGTTTAAATGCTCTTAAATGTTAATGTTTCGTGTATCTTAGCAAGTTGTTCCTTTCATACAAATAGGATGTTTTCTGAGTGCACCGCCTTGATGGTGAAGCCTTTTCAATGCTAGTAATGTGTGCTTGGACATCCTCCATACATTATGAAGGGAACATCAATGAAAGATTATACACAGTGTAAAATATTCTGGTTTTTTAATTACATTTTTTATAACTCCCCTCAAAAGTGTCCACAGTAGCCAAGTGGTCATGGTCGTGGACTCGTGGCCAGCATCTTATGAGTTTGTACCCTAGTGCCATTGAAGATCCACCATGTAGAGGAGCTGATGCACGTTTAGTCTGTCGTGGTTCAAAATCCTTCCATTGGTATCGTGTGGTAATTTGGGGGAAAGGGTGCCATTGTTCTCGCCCTTAGTTTAAAATTACGAGGTTCGTTGCCAATAGCCCTCGTGTTGCTTTATAATTTGACTTAAATAAAGCTCACTCATTATAACCCTCGAATTGCTTCTGAAAAGGCGACAGTAATAATTAGTTACAGTATTTTCTGCCACTTTTTATATGAAACTCATCCATAAGTTATTGTATGTGTGTGTGTAATACGTTTTAGATTCGATTTGGTTTCTTTTTAGACTGCAAACTGCATTTTTTTTAAACGAAAGTTCATCGACTTCAAAGAATGGAATTCAAGGGAAACCCTTTTAAGCATGAGTATTTGTGAATTCTAAACAATTATTTGCAGTACTATTCATACAATGCCAAAAATAAGTCATGTCTAACAGTTGTTCAAATCGGGAATAACGCTAACGGAAGACGTCTTAGGAAATTCTGCGAGGATAAAATAAATTTGATAATGGGATCCTCTTTAAGCGCATTAACTCGTTTTCATGGAAAAACTTAATCTCAAAAACAACGTTTCATTAAATTTCAGCAAGGGATTTTAGATCCTTTCTAATTTTAGGGCATAAGGAACTTTTGATGTTTGTCAACTGATTGACCAATAGCTTGCATTCTGCAGAAACAATGCAACAGAAATATAAGATGGTTTCACGTCAAGTTATGAACTTCACTTATAGCTACTTTGTTTTCCATTTTGAAGTTAATTTCAATATACTCCAGTGTTTCTTTTTGTACGTTGTGGGCTTTGAAGTTTCCATTTTACTTTTACTCTCTCTCATTTCTCACTTTTTACGGCTTCACCATATATTTCAAAATACAAAATAAACTTTATTTCTCCGAGCTACATATCAGACTCTTTCCAAACTGGCATGTAAATCTTTATACCACATTGGTAAAAATCTTACTTTTCATTGGAAAATACAGTAAATGTTCTCACATTTGAAGGGATTATAGTATTTGTTCACAAGTGCTATGAATTTAAAATATATGTACTTTTACTTCAGAAAAATTTAGGCTCTTTTACAAGAAACTTAGGAGCCGTGGGTAGCCTAGTGGTTAGAGCATCGGACTCCAGACTGGAAGACCTGGATTCGATGCCCGATGCCACCAAATACCCTCCGAGTACACACGGAGTACGTGCTCGTTAAATCAGTGGGTCCGAAAGTCTTGCGGGCTGAATCACGAGTGCAGGGGACTGGAGAATATTTCCCTCCCCTTCAGTTCCATGCCTAAATTGGGGAGGTGGAGATAGGTGGTGCCGCCATCTATCGTCCCTTCGGGGAATTTCACCGAGCTAACTCGTACTGTCACATGTATGGTGCTCAAGGCCAACGACAGGCGTGCTACTAGCTCCTTGCCACGATGAATTTCATGGGCCTCGATCTGACTACGTCAGACAGGCGGCATTAGCCACAACACAACAACAAGAAACTCAAACATAATAGTTACATTTCTTAAACAGCTTTAGAGAAACACATTAGCACACACAAATAGTTCTTAAAAACACAATTTCTATGTTTTGGGGCAATTTTTTTTTTGTAATGCTTAGTTTAATTCTTGGATTTAACTAAACAGCAATTTATTGTGATCAGATGTTGTTATCCATATTAACTGAAATCTGGACATTATTTTTTTGGATAGTAAAACTTTTCTCGATATGAAATCACTTCAACCATTTACTGAACATCGAGATTTGAAGTAAAATGTTTGGAGTCAAGTGCTGTTTACGAAGTAGTCCCGATTCAGTTTAGAATGCGACACCAGGCTTATTTTGGTATGGCTGGAAGGAAGAATTCAAAATAATCCAATATTCGCTCAGGAAAGATCACATTACAGGTGAGGTGATTGGATGGTATGTGCTGGAATCAGCATAAGTGTACTCTTACTGACCTGCATATCATTCGGAATGGCAATTTGATGGCTCAAAGGTATGTAGACGAGATCTTGAGACTCCACGTCGTACTTTACGCTGCGACCATTGGTGATTCTTTTCTTTTAAGGCAGGATAATATAATGCCAGACCTCATACAACTCGTCTTGTAGAGAACTTTCTTTAAGTTGAAACAATACAGCTTATAGAGTGCCAGCATGCTTTTTCTGATCTTAACCCGATCGAACATGTTTGAGACTCACTTGGACAAAGTGTTGCTACAAGACCAATGTCTCCTATTAGTGTCAAAGACTTGGAGATCACACTTCGTCAAGAGTAGCTCAGTATATTTCCCAAAGTCTCATTGATAACCTTATCGCATTCATGCAAAACAGGTGTGCGATAGTCATAGCAGTTCGAAGGGAGCACGCACCATATTAAACATCCTATATCATTTCCATAGAAACAGGTTTTTATCATTTACACGTAACAGAATTGTTGCCCTGAAACATTCGCGTTTCATGTGTTCTTTATACCCCTACAAATGTTTTTTTGCTTCCTTTTTCTGTACTGCTTGTATTCTCCATTTTTTGCCCTTGCCTTGTTATAGCACCATGGTATCTTTCCTTTGCTCCTCGAATCTTTTTCATTTGAGCAGTGTAGAATTCATAATGCAGCCGCCATACATAAGCTCAGAATTCATTTCAAAATACACAACGAAACAATAGTTATGTATGCAACGAGTTCTGCATTTGAATAGCATGAATATCAGGAATATTATTATCTGCTATACGTTAGTATTCTTTTTCTGAAAATATTAAATCTTTTTGAAGTTTTTGATTATTAAAATGTAATTCTTATGGTATTTAGAGACGATCACTTTATTTGCATTCTTCAAAAAATCTAGTGGAATAATAAACTTTGTTGTTCTATGCTCTATCCCTTGAAATAATCGAAATCTTACTATAAAAACCAAATGGTGACTATATCCTCCGTTAATGATTTTTATTGCATACATAAACACAGATAGTGTCGTAAATGCTGCCCAAGGCGTAATTTCAAAGCTATGGAAACGATACTAAATCATTCGAAAAGTTAAAAAACAAAGACGTTATCAGCGAGCGAGACAGCTGTCCTCATAGGTTGGTGCAACCACGAAAATAATAATTTCTAGGTGAACAACACACAGAAGACCCAGGCGGAGAGAACATGTATGCCTGACTTCCAACTCTTTATATGATATAAATTTTATTATCCTTTTAGCTTCCTTAGCAGATTATCCTTTTGTAATGAAGTCCTGAACATGTAAAGTAGACAGGATTTGCTTCTATCTGAGAGCCATGATTCTTGGCAATAGCTCTAGCTCGAATTTCCTTGAAAGTAAATTTTTTCTTTGTTCTGTCATGCCAGTTTTACTCCATTCCTCTTGAATCGTTTTCCAAAGTCCGTTCAATGTTCTTGGATGCCGTTTTCCTAAGGCTCGTTTTAATAAACCGAAAGCACCAAAGTCCATTCCAGAAATGTAGGGTGATTTTACACGAATTTCATCAAATGGAATACACTTTATTCCTGTTTCTGGTTCTTTCTTTACGAAAGTGCAGTTGCGTAACTTTAGGGTCATCTATCAATTTTAGAAGCCATTTTTAAAATGAATCTTTTATTTTACATTCTAATTAAAAGAAATATTAGTAGACTATTATTCTTAAGTTGCCAAACTTTAATCTTCTAATGCAAACGAGAAAATAAATTACAAAATCGTTTCCATAAAGTGTGAACGGCCTTCTGTATTATTTAAAAACTTAATTTTACACTTCAAAAATAGGATCGAGGTAGTAATACGTTAATTTTTTTCTGCGAGAAATAAAGTGAATGATTATGAATAAGTTGTACAAAAGGAAAAGGGACAATCTAAAAATCGTCGACTTAAGCACTGGAATTTTTTCAAGGATGAAACTCTACATTTTTGTAATTACAAGCTGTTAAATGACTGAATTGATAAACACGATATTGTGTAGCTAAGTAAAAAGCAACTGGTTATAGAAATAATAATAAAAACAAGGTAACCTTTTTTTCAGCATTAAATGAAAAACATATCATTAGCTGTTCTGAATTATTAGAGGCACCTGTGAGTTTTTTACGAGCTCTAGGATTTAACGAGCGAATAAATCGGCTCCTTAGAGCTTATTATAAGTTGGTGGTGGCTGTATCAGTTTTTATTAGCTTTGTACTGGGAGAAATTTCTTAGAATCTTTTACACGTCATTAAATTATTTTTTTTTTACAAATATCTGAATTTATATTTATTTTATTACAATCGAATCGAAAAGTTTGATTAACTTTTTCATGTATCAAAATACACTAATTTAATTGTGCTGTTACACAAATTTAATTTGTGAATGATCTAAAATCCTATTTTGTTATTTTAGAAAACACAATCCCCTTCAAGTAAAATCATTCGCCACATATACGAGGGTGAGTCAGAAAGTAAGTTTCCCCTGTCGACTGTGGTGAGAGTTGTGTATGAAAGTTAAAACATAGAATGAGACATTAAAGATAAGACACAACTCTTTATTTTTCCAGATAAGTACGAAGTACATTGAGACATTTGTCATACCGCTTGATAAGTTCAAAAAGCCCTTCAGAAAAAAAATCAGGGCTTTGCATACGGAAGAAGCGTTTACTTTTGAGCGGATTTTTTGAAGGTTGGAACCAGGGGTCACGGTGCCTACGCGGTATTGTGACATTCTGTTCGAAATTGAAAGAGGTGATTCGGAAAAAGTGGCCTGGACTTCTCAGATCTGGTGTTCTGCTGTTGGAAGACAATGCGAGACCACACTCGGTGACGGCAACGCGCAAAACTATATTGCAACTCTTGGTTGGAGCACCTATACCATCCGCCAGTCCTAATCTCGCACCAAATGACTTTCCTCTGTTTCTGTCATTGAAGAAAAATCTCGCCTGAAGGCGCTTTGGAAGCAATGCTGAAGTCAAACAAGCCGTTAAACGCTTTTTCCGTATGTAAAGCCATAAATTTTTTCTGAAGGGGTTTTGAAGCTTATCAGGCGGTATGACAAAGGTCTCAACATACTTCGTACTTATGTGGAAAAATAAAGAGAATTATGTCTTATCTTTAATGTCTCATTCTATGTTTTGACTTTGATACACAACTCTGACCAGACTGGACAGGGGAAACTTACTTCCTGACTCACCCTCGTAAGTTACGGCAAAAAAATTTAAAGGTGAATATATTCCCTCTTTATATATATACAGTAAAATACGTTTAACGCGGAAACGCTTAAAACGAAATATTTCACTAGGGCTCAAGGCCGTGGTAGCCTAATGGTCATGGTAAAGGATTCGTGGCCGGCGTGTCATGAGTTCGAGCCTAGTGCCGCTGAAGATCCACCGTGAAGGGGAGTGATGCACGTTAAATCTGGCGAGAGCTTAAACGTCCTCCCGTTGGTGTGGTGTGGTAGTTAGGAGAGGGGGTGCCAGCTCAGGTGTCGTCCACGTCACTTGACCATGGTTCAAAATTACGTGGTCCGTCGCCAAAAGCCCTCGTGTAGCTGAACAGTGCGACGTTAATACTCAATCAATAGGAGAGGGAGGTGCCAGTTCAGGTGCCGTCCTCATCGCTTGACCGTGGTTCAAAATTAAGAGGTCCGTCACCAAAAACTCTCCAGTGGCTGAATAGTGCGACGTTAATATTCACACACCCAACGTAAGAATTTTGACTCAACAGAAATGCTACTTATATATATAGAAGAATATATAAAGCAATGTTGTTTACATATACACGAAGAAAATTTTTTTAAAAAAAACGTGTGCCAGACTTTTTAAGGCTGTCTTCGGTAAAAGTACGAGAGCTTGAACTCAAAGCGAAGCACATTTTCAGACAGAAAAATGACCCAATTCCCATGAAAATTTGCAATGTTATAACTCGTATCTCTGTTAACAATATAGTGTTTTTAACAATTTCAAAATATATTCCGTGAATACTTTCTTTTTTGTTTTAATACGTGAAAGCAAAGCCCATTTAACGTTACGGTATAGGATAAAAAATGCGAAACACATTTTATACCAGAAAAAAGGAATCAACTCGGTTAAAAATGGGAAGTATGATAAAAAAAAAATACTGCTCTTTAAAGGATAGTGAAGCCAGAATATCATATGAATATCATATTAACTTATTATTTTTTTTATATCTGAAAAAATGTTCCAAATTCCGGGTCCTATTCTTTAACATTAACCGAAAACAGCTTTAAAAGAAGGTTGGCGTCAAAATTCTTTGGATGTTATAACTTTCGCTTGAAAGGAGATTAAATAATAATAAAATGAAGCCAGGCAAAAGCTGTACATACTAATAATAAGATATATATAAAAAAAGGAAATATGAGGGGAAAAAATACTTTTCTTCGAAAAAGATTCCTTATTTCGATAGGCTGTTTATTACGCAAAATAAACAGCCTACGCAATAAGTTGTTTGTTTGCTTTGTGCAGCTGTTGTGTAGGATGGGTGAAAACTGTTTATCGTTCTTAAAATAACATGAATGGGCAAAAATTTGAGCCTAAGTCTTCAAAATACAGGATTAGATCTTACGATCTAGGAATGGCAAGTGACAGATTTGTTTCAGAAACATCACTGTTTGCTTCTTGCAACACAGTAATCCACCTACAGCCGAGACTTGGGGTCATACTGCAATTTTTATTCGCCTAGTTAATCAGATTAAAAATGGCTGTGACGTAAAAAAAGTCAACTTACGTCAATCGAAATCTTATTGGGGATTAAAGTTATTTCTAGGGTCTATGTGTGTGTGTGGATAACACTGAAGCCTGGTATGTGTGATAACTCATATGATAAATATTTCATAAAAATTTTTTGTAATAACTAATTGTGAAAATTTTGTGTTATTTGAAAATATTTGACACAAAAAACAAATCTCTACATATATAAAATTTTTTTCGTGATGCTGTAATAAATTTATTACGCATTATCTCAACAATGACAACGTTCAAGATAACTCTCCAAGTTGGCAACCCCGATTTCGCATGTGTCGTACACGCTGAAGTGTGTGGCAACCATTTACTTCGTTTCATATAAATTCGCAAATACAGTTACGATAGTACATTGTCGCAAAAAGAAAAAAAAAGCGCAGCGATTGCCTGGACTAGAATCGTTGCGTGAGAAGAAAGGCATTGTCACGTACGAAGACTTATTAACAATCAACGGAACAAAATACTCAACTTTTCAGGAATCTGCAAGAAATGCCGGTTTAATAAAATCTGAGGACTTTATATCAATGAAGTGTTAAACGATGCAGCTTAAGTGATGAATTTAACTGAAGAGGAACGCCAAGAACGAATTTTAAGAAAAAAAAAGAACAGATAAATAGAAATATGCAATACATGTAAATTACATTTTTACAATTTGGGCAATGAGTATGTACAGTTGTACAACTTGTACAATGGGGTTAGTCCGCCATTTGGCGGACAGATGTACCCCCCGTTTTATAATAAAAATAAAATTTAATGTAGGATTAATAACATTTAAAATTACCGAAATCCTTGGTAACAGGGGAGGCTCTAGGGCTGGACAAACCGGACTCCTGCCCGGGGCGGCAAAATTTAAGGGTGGCGTTTGGATCGAATTTGAAAATATTTTTTTTTCTGTTACGAGAAACTTAATATATTTTCTGAAATATTATTGGGTGGGAATTTAGTATTTCATTTAACTTTTCTTATTTCCTTATTTTGTACTCTGTATGTTTAATGTCAGTTTTTTTACATTGAAACTTGAAGAGTTCGAGGTGAAGGTATATGTTAAATCATGAAGTTTGATATGTTTACACATCTTTCACACTAGTCACTTTCTCTCCATCTCGGTGTATGGTTACAATGGACATTCTTTTCACCCATACGATGTCCAGTGTCAGCTATCTAAAAGGGAATAAGGGTAATAAGAGTTTTTTTGCAGATAGAAAGCCACGGGAGATGTTTTATTTCAATCTTGAGTGTAGTTCCTATAAGCTAAAATAAACTCTTGTGATCCCTACCATTATTAGACTTTTTTTCGAAGAAATTGGCTTGCTGAAATGGGTCATTTCTTATCTTACATTTTACTGGCTTGAAATAATAATAGATAATTATGTCCTTAACTTTAAATTATTTTAATATTTATATATAAATTAATATATATCTCTCTATATTTATATATATATATATATATATATATATATATATATATATAATTGTTATGCTGCTTTTTTGTTCGCAAGAATTATTCAAATTTCATTGGTGTTTATCAATGAGAAAAATTTATCTCCTTAAATTAAAATTTTTTGCTTTAGAGAGATAGGAGTGGCAGTTTTCCTTTTTGTCTGGGTGGCAAAACTGCTAGAGCCTGCATTGATGGTAACATGTATTTCATTATATTTGAAAATATATTCTGATTGACATCTTTTCGCTTAAGCTTAGAAAATACGAGTTGATTGAGTGATTGACATACTGAAGTTGCAAAAGGGACATTGGTGACAAACCTTTTAACTTTAAACTACGGTCAAATGACGAGGATGACACCTGAGCATATCGGATTCATTCATCCAACACCAAGGTAGGGAATAGTCATGATCATAAACTCGTGACCAACGTTGCCGCTATCGATTTTCGACCTTAAATCATAATGTCATGAAAGACAAGTTGCTAAATGTCGAGGCTCGAAGACGTCAAGCTGTCGTTGTGTTGAAGTTAGGAGAATGAGATGCAGCTTAGGTGTCTTCGTCACTTGATTGCATCTCAAAATCACGAGATGCGTTGTAAAATAGTCTTCTAAGTTAGTAGTTCTTAAAATGTGGTCTTCGGATCCCTACGTGTCCCCAGCACTTTTCTAGGGGTCTACGAATGTATCTTATTTAATGTTATTTCCCTTTTTTATGGACACTTAAAGACGTGGAAAAGTTGAAAGAAGTGCCATCCTAGCCTGATCACAAGGGGTCTCAGGGGTGTTATCTTCGCCTCGGGGGTGAGTAAGAATACAAACAATTTTCAAACAGATATAATTATTTGTGAAATTAAAATTAAATAATTCGGATCTTTCGCATTTTATTTATAAAGGAATGAGGTTTCAAAGAAGTACAAAATGTGCTTAAAATATAAGCCTAATTTTAAAAATTATAATCATATGAAAATAGGAAACGTTTCTGTAAAAATATTAGGTAAATTTTACGTGGCGCATGCTATTTTCAAAATATATAGTAGCATTTGATGTACAAAACTTTGTAGAACTATAAAATTTACCCCATACTCTTTAAATCTTAACTAATTTTAGTATTATATATCTTTTGTATTTCAAAATATTCAAAAAATATTGAAATTTAAAATAAAATACTTTAAATGTAATTTTTTTATTTAAAAAAATATAATTTATTATTTTATTTATATAAAAATAGCTACAGTGTGTAATAAGGATATACATTTAACTTTAGAAATCAACTTATTGCTAGTATATAATTAGAGCTACTGTTTTAGAAATATGATGTCCAACGTAAAACTTAATTTATGTTTCTTACAGAAATGTTCTCTCTCTCTATTTTCATATACTTATAATTTTTCAAATTATGATTATATTTTAAACACATTACACTTTTTTGAAGCCTTATTCCTTTATACATAATGTGTAAAAGATTCGAATTTTTTAATTTTAATTTCAAATAATTATATCTATTTGAAAATTGTTTATATTTTCAGCCTCCGAGACGAAGTTAGCACAATTGAGACACCTTATGCCAATAAAAAAACTCTACTAGAACATGTCTTTTAATCAAGAATATTTCTTTCTATTGTTTGAAGCTACATAGCCATTACTCCAGTGTAATATTTTCAACGAATATAATAGAAACACATGAACAAAGATTAAGAACTGAATTCATAGCCCACCAATATGACAAAGATTTAACTCACCAAAAATTTTAATACATTTAAGTACATTATTTATTTGAAATCAGTAGTTTGCTGTATATACTGAAGTGCCATTGAATTAGGGATGGCAAGGACTATGCAAATTGTGCAGTACTGCGCAACATTTATGCGCATGTGAGGGTCCTGGAGTAACTGCATATATAGCGCGTACAGTGTTTTTTTTTAAAATTAGTTGATGGAATTGCCAGAGTGGGGGTTAACTACCTGATTTAAATGTCTTCGATCGCAAACAAATCGTAGGTGCGCGAAGCATGGGCCATTCAATTTCCGAAATCGGCAGGCAGCTTGTATTTTCAAGGTAGACAATGTCAAGAGTATACCAAGAATACATGGATGGTGGACAAAAAACTAATAATCGGGCCAACTGCAAAGGACAATTAGCCTTGACAATGCGTAGTGAGTGAGAGACAGCTCAGGCATATTGTGCGTAGCTAGCGAAGCCAAACATGAGCTCAAATTACCACCCAGTAGAATGACGGTTCCAGTTGTACAGTCAGTAAATGGACTGTGAAACACTCGCATCACCGTAAAGGTTTCAGGAGCCATCGACCTACGACCATTGCTCAATGCTCGCCAAGGGGCTTCACGCCTTGCCTGGGCAAGAGAGCACAGAGACTGGAGTGTAGAGGACTGGAAACGAGTAGCATGGAGTAAAAAGTCTCGATTCCGACTACTTAACGCCGACGGGAGGCTGAGAATATGGCGCCAGGCTCATGAAGACATAGATCCTGCATGCCATATTGGAACTGTACAAGGGCATAGTAGCTCAATCATGGTCTGAGGTACTTTTTCGTGACAGGGTTTGGGAGCCAGCCTCCCTCAGTGCAATTCGGTACGCAGAGTTGCTGGGTGGTCCCTTCCATCCGTTTGTGCTGTTCTGTTATCCGCACGGTAATGGAGTTCTCCAGCAAGACATCCGTACCTCTCACAAGTCCCGAATGGCTACTGGCTCGTTTGATGAGCATTCCTCTGACTTTTCTGTCATAAATTGGCCACCTAAAAGCACAGATTTAAATCTTATTGAGTATCCTTGGGATGTTTTGGAACAAGGCGTAAAACCCTACCACACAACACCAATAAACCTTACTGAGTTATGGACAGCTTTAGCCAATATTTGGTAAGTCATTCCCACGGAACGTTTCCAGAAACTTATTGAATCTATGCCAGCTCAGGTGTCGTCCTTGTCATTTGATCGCGGTTTAAAATTACCAGGTCATTTCCTAATAGCCCCCGTGTTGCTTTAAAGTTAATAAATATTCACTGACTCAAAAAGCTTAGTAAACGGAAAACTGTATCAATTTTTTTGGTATTTTAGGTTGTTTTCAAGTCATGTTAAGAAATAGCACTTAAATTATAACCTTTTTTGCGATAAAAAAAACCCCGAACGAACATTAATGTTATATTTTGATTTAATCGTCGTATGTGAGAGCAACGTATTTTATAATACTTATTTGTGTACAAATTCGTTTATTTTACCTAGACTAAAATTGTGTGCTCCTTAACTTTACCTCTACAACAGTGATTTTGAAATTGTGTTTCACGAGGTATACCTAGGGGTTCCAAGTGAAACAATAAAAAATCGAAAAGAAAATTATAAATGTGTGTGCAAAATGGAATTCTAGTTTTGTATGAAGTTTGTAAAACCACGAGTATATCTCAAGCTCATTTCGATCATTAAAGCTGAAAATTTTGTTTATCTATAACTTCGTTTTATAATACTTTTTTAAAAACTTCATTTTAATATAAAAAATACACTTTTTATATATGCTATCAACCATATTATAATAGAATATGTTCAACCATATGTTCCTATCCCAGGTTTCACGAAATTATTTTATACTCATTAGTACAATGTTTGGCTAATTTTTTAAATGTATCCGACTACGTTCGGAACCATGATTTTAAAAAAGCGCACAAATGTATAATTTTCATGATATTTAGTGTCACTTAGATTATAATACATGTATAAAATTATTTTAAGGATAATAAATAAAAAAATAAATTATTCAAATACAATATTTTGGCAAAAAATTAACTTAGAATAACCCTTTTTTCCAAATGTTCTCCTTTTGTAAAAAATACTGTGACATAGCCATCCTGTGATGACTATGTCGTTCGGATCCGTAAGCTAGGGGGGGGTTATCAAAAATAGGAAAAACATGTTGGTTCTTAATACAACTTTTTTAAAAATAACTTATATTACTTAATTCTAATTAACAACAATTAAAGTGGGGTTAACCCCCAATTAAACCTTGTATTTAAGTCAGATGCAACTAGAACATTTATCTTAAAAAATAAATAAACCGATTCTTTAAACCCCATCCTAAATATTTTTTGCAGATCCCCTTCCTACAGTGTTGGGGAGAATCTATAATGTATTTTATATACGACGATTCCAACTTCTTCACAATGGTTTCTATTCCTTCCAAAGCTATCGGACTGCTAACTCTTGATCTAAAAGATTCCACACTAAGTATCTCTAAACTTGCCGCGCATATCTTATCATCAAAGCTTCTATCCTTTTTTAAAGTATATCTCATTTACATGTTACATTCGTTTATCTTCTTTTTTGGGGTTTAAAAAGGTTTTGCCATTAATCTCCGTCAAAGAACATAGGAGTTTTTTAGCAGAAGGACGCGGGGAAATCAAATCCAAGAAAAAAATTTTTTATGGGGCTCAATCCCTTTTTAAAAAATTTACGTGTTAAATCTCTATTTCCCGAATTTCTTCGCTTTCGATTTTTATTTAAATTTTAATCTTAAATCCTCATTTTAACTTTTATAATTTCCAATATTTATCTTGATTTTAAATTTTTCATTACTCATCTTAGAATTAAATTTAATATTCAATTTAAATTTAAACTCGTAAAAAATTTTACCCAAAACTGGGCCCAAACATTAATTTTTACGTTTAATTACCCTCTCACTTTTAAATCCAATCATTAAAATAACTATACACAAAATTTTTCAAAAAAAATTTTCTGGGTCTAACCAATCTTTGCATCTTTATCAACACGTTTGGAGGGGAATTTCCCCCTTTTTGTTGAAGTTAAAATTTTTCTAATTTTCATAATTTTCGGGTCAGTCTCCGGGAAAAAAACTTTAGTCATTTTTTCCCTTTTAGTTTACATAATATAAATTTAAATTTTCCCAAATTATTCATTATATATTATTTGTATATCACAATAAATTTTCATCTCCACCCCCACACGGGTTTCCCAAAAACTCCCAATGACCCCACCCGTTTTATTATTGTTGGTGCCCACTACCCGGCGTTTCCTGAACCAGTCCTCATTTTTGTAACAATAAACAACATATATATATATACATATTATACAATTACAAACTTTTTTCAAAAACTATTATAAAAAATCAAAGGAATTTTCGCATCTCAGAAGTCATACATCGAAGCAAACAAATGTGGATTCAAATGTTTTCTCCAAAAAAAATTTTAACAAGTAAAAAAGTTCCAAAATTAAATAAACACTCATTGTAGTGTTTGATTTGGGTTATAATTTTTTAAGCACCCCCCGGCTTCCTTCTTTGCAATAATTCTTCCGCCACTTTTTGGGAAGATCATAAAAATGCAATACAACCTGATTTTATATGTGTTCCCCCAACCATTACTTCCAACGATGAGGTGCCCCCATTTTTCTTTCCTCGGTTCCCTGGAATTTCTTTTTTTTGTTGTTGTAAGGCTTGTAATCTCCTTGTCGCCCCTTCCTTGATTTCCCCTTTTTGTCTCCTTTGGGGGTCGGGGTTCTTTTCTGTTCTCCGTCTCCTTGGGGGTAGTTTTTTCTATGGAACTTCAGTTGATTCTTTCGTCTTTTTTCTTCTCTAGAAATAGTCTGGATAAAAAAAGTTCTTTTGTTTGTATTATTGGGTCCCTTTCTCTGCCATTAATTTGTGGCCCTTGCCCCTGACATTGCTGATCTTTTAATACCCCTATTATTCCTTACCCTTTTTTGTTTTTTACTTTCTTTCCCCCAAATGAACTAGGAAGCGATCTGACCAGTGATTTTTTTTTATGGGTCCTTTTTGTATTTTTATATTATTTATTGGGCACCAACCCCCTTTGCCTCTAACACGTTTCCCCGAAATTTTTTCCCCATTTTGGGACTATTTAACCCCTTGATGTACTTTTTCCGGTAGGTTTTCCTGACGATTTATACTATAGGGGATATGTTCCTAATTACCTCGTCACATTTCCCTATGACGATATATTCTTATTTGATCTACGTTAACTGAATCTTTTCCTGATTTCCATATTACAATATTATTAAAATTTTTTTAACTTCTAATACTCTAAAAAAGGTCCCTCAAATTTTTTTTTAAATTTACCAAAACTTTTTTGGGTGCTGAACTTACAGGGGTGTTTTCAAAAAGACCCCAAACATTTACCTTTTTTTTTTATTCTTTTCATCTAATTTAAAAATTTTTCCCCTTTTTTTTAATTTTCTACTTAGTCTAGCTTCCCAAATATTTTTTTTAATATTTTGAATTTTGAATTTTGAACTATCCGATATCATAATAGTTTTGAAATTTTTAAAAAAATTTTTTGACCTAAAAAAAATTCAGCGGTGATTTTTTCCCTTGTTTCCAACGCCAGAATAGCGTGCAAATCCCTAAAATTGATCCCGATCGTGTTGATCATTAACATAATTTTTAATCATTTGCACTATATCTCGATTAACCTTTTTGTCCGATTTGTTTGGGCGATATCAACGTCTTCACATGCCTTATGCCTAATCTTTACTTAAGTGCTCAAAAAATTTCGGGTATAAATTGGGGACCATTATCACTTATTAATTTTTATTGGGGCCATAACGCGATATAAAGTTATCAAAAAATTCCGCTATTATGGATGAGGCCTTTTTAAAGGGATAATTTCGCCCCTTTGTGAAATGATCGGGTTTTTACTAAAATATAGCGGTTTTCGTCTTATTCTCGATATAGGATACGGGGCCCAACAAAACTAACTCACTATCTCACGGATAATTCGATATAATTGGGTTTAACCGACCAGCTTAAACCCTTTTTTTAGTTATTTAAATTGCCAAAATGTGAAATATTGATCAATAATTTTTTATGTACGGGGAAAAAACAAACGTCCCCAATTTTATGATACGTTTTAAAAACTGCCTAAGTGTCCCCTTGGTTTTTCATGAAATTCTCTCTTATTTCATTCCTTAAAGATTTTTAATTTAAACCCCCCAATGACGTTGGTGTTTCGCATAAAAAAAAACAATCCTTCAATTTAAAGGAAAACAAAAAACCTTTTCCCTATCGTTGCAAACCGGGGGTTATCTTCCGGGTTTTCAAATATCTATAGAAAGACCCCTTTTTGGGTCATTTTTTTTTCTGTTTTTAATTGCCGCAAAAAAGTACCCCAAAACCTTTATTTGGCAAAAATTAATTTTATCTCAATTTTACTTTTCACATGCTTTTTTGGGAAAACTTTCCTCCTTTTCCATTTCCCCATTAACTTAAATTTCCTTTTTTCCTTTTTTTTCTTCAACCAGCGAATTTTTTAATTTTCAACGTTTTTGATCAAAATCCCAAAATATCCCTTTACCCCCTTAGAAATCCCTACCTGAATACATGGGTATTCTAAAACTTCCAACAGAGAATTTTTTAATTTCTTTCGAAAACAACGACCCCATTTTTTTACCCCTTCTGTTATTATGGGGTCGCGTTTTTTTAAATTTTCTTATAGAAAAAAATTTTCTATATACTTCTTCCGAAAAAATGATTTATCTGCTCCGGTGTCCCGCGTTTCAAAAATGGTTTTTTTAATAAAATAGGAACGTGGGGGTTCTACGGGTGATATACATATCGGAGAAACCTAATTTTCTCTTGTGACACCTCTTGAGGGTTTATCTTTCCAAATTTTAATTCCTTTTACCATGTAGGTTTTTCCCCGAACCCCTATTTCTACGGTCCCCCCTATTAAAATTATCATTTCGCTCATTTCGAAATGAGTAACCCCATTGTTGAATCTTTGATCATTATTCTAAATCTATTCCCCTCGAACCCTCTATTACTTTGGCCCTTTTAAAACTTTCTACTGTTATTTTGGGCAGTCCTATTTCAGAAATTTCCCCCAGTTTCTACCATTAGCATCAAAAATTTGGCATCCCATGCGCATTTTGACCCCTCTTTCTATTTATCGTTCTGAGAACCCCTTTTTTAAATTTTCAAGAATATTTTCTTCAATTTGGCCCAAAACTTCTAAAAAATTGTATCGTGTTTTGTGGTTTCCTTCCACATAATCTTGGATCTGTGGTTCGAGTCGAACTAAAAAAATGTTCCCCTAACTCTGCTTTTAATTCTAATTCTAAACCCCCTTTTATTTTAAAATTTTAAACAAAAAAGGTGGTTCCATTTTTTCCTGTGGGGGCCCTAAATTGCGTTTCAATTCTTTCTTATTTTTACCCGGGGGAAAAACCGCAATTCGCCGGGCTGGGGAAATCCGTGGGGTTTTTTTTGCACTAACAGAACCCAAAAATCGAATACCAATCTTGAGCCCTTCCCCGAGATGACTTTTTAAATAAACACGACGAATTTTGGGATTTCAAAAATGATGTTATTCTCAATTGTTTCAATAAACTCTGCAATATTCTCTGCCCTAAAAAATACATTTCAGGTAGTACATTTACTTTCACCACATTACCTAACCCAGAATTATACACGTTCGGGCGCCATTGTGACATAGCCATCCTGTGATGACTATGTCGTTCGATCCGCGTAAGCTAGAGGTGTGGATTATCAAAATGATGGGGCATGTTGGTTCTTAATACAACTTTTATTAAGGAAAAACTTATATTACTTAATTCTAATTAACAACTTTAATTAAAGTGGGGTTAACACCCAATTAAACCTTGTATTTAAGTCAGATCACGCAACTAGAACATTTATCTTAATTATAATAAATAAACCGATTCATCTAACTTCCTATACCTAAATATTACCTTTTGCAGATCTCCTTCCTACAGTGATTGAAATATCATAAAATACTTTATATCGACGATTCCAACTTCTTTACTGGTCTTCTATTCCTTTAAAGCTATCGGACTGCTAACTCTTGATCTGAAAGATTCCACACTAAGCTATCTCCCAAACTTGCCGCGCTATATCTTTTATCCAAACTTCTATCCTTTTTAAAAATATATCTCATTTACATGTTACATTCGTTTATCTTCTTGGTATTGGGTTGGAAAGGTTTTGCCATTAATCATTGGCCGTCAAAGAACATAGGGTTATGTTAGCAGAAGGACGCGAGAAAGTCTTACTTCTATTGTATTAATATTTTGCCTGTATATAGCTCAGACCTCTGTACAGAGGCTCAACCATTTGAAATAATTATCGGCGTATTTTCTTAAAATTTCTCCCTTCTGTTTTCGTAAAACATGGATAAACCGACTTCTAAGTTTGCATTTCAAAAATTTAGTTGAGCCCCTGTACGAGGTCTGATGAATCAGGCAAAATATTAATACAATAGAAGCATTTTTTACAAAAGGAGAACATTTGGAAAAAGGTTATTCTAAGTTAATTTTTTGCCAAAATATTGTATTTAAATAATTTCTTTTTGTCATAATGTCCTTAAAACAATTTTATACATGTATTCTAATCTAAGTGACACTAAATATCATAAATATTATCCATTTACACGCTTTTGCAAAATCACGGTTCCGAACGTAGTCGGATACCTTAATGTAAAAATGCACATTTTTTCATGTGCGGAATGAGTGAGTGAATGAATATTAACATCGCATTATTTTCAGCCACTTAAGGGTTTTTGGTGACAGACCTCGTCATTTTGAACCATGGTCAAGTAGCAAGGTCTCCATTTTAGCTGGGACCTCCCTCTCCCAACCGAAGGTCAAAGTGGGCATCCAAGAAGGAAAACAACATTGCTCCGTCGGATTTTTACCTCTTCCCTGCACTGAAAATTGCATTCTAGGGACGTAACTTTCAAAACAACGCTGAGGTGAAGCAGGCTCTGCAACAGTTTCTTTGATTGCGGGATACCGGGTATTACCAGAGTGGCTTGTTAAAACTGATTTCCCGCTACAAAAAGGTCTCAATTTCGGTGGCAACTATGTCGAAAAATAGAGAAAGGTGTGTAGCTTATGATGTAATAGAGTATATTTTTGAAAGAGAGTAAAGTTTTCGTAAGAAACAAGTAATATAAAAAATGGTTTTTTTAAAGTCAATTCCTGCTTAGATCAACAAAGGAAAATTTTATTTTAGTTACTTTTTATTAAGTAATTACAATTGATATAAATATGCACATACATATGACAGAATCACAATATTCAGTGGCAATTATGTCTTTATTAATTATCATTAAAGTATCGTATTGTGTGTGTCATCCAAAACAATCGTGTCTATAAAATTTCAGTTCAACTGAATGCTAAGGGGTGTTGGAAAGCTAAAATCTTATTTTTTTTTGACAATTTGAGATTTTTGCATTTTCAAATTCTATAGATTTTAACCTTTCTGAAAAATACCTTACTTTAACTTCTAGGGAAACTCTTAAAACCTATTTTTAAATAACCCTTGAAACTGGGCCATGCCCATTTGAATGGCGAAAAATGTAAGCAAAGTACTTCGTTTTTGCTTAAAAGTTGAACGCTTGATATAAACCAAAACACATTTATCTTTTATTGTAAATTGAGCCTTTTATTTTTTTTTATTTCCTAGACGATTAAAAGCCCCACTGTATACATTAAAATCAATTTATCTCAAAATGTAAATTTTGATGTTCGATGTACCTTTTCTGAGAAACTACTCTTCATATGTTTGTAAATGTTTTAAGATGTATTTATAATGATAGCTAATATATACTGAAATGAGCTTTTTATAAAAAAAAACTCAAAAATTCATTTTTTACAATTTTTTATGTGAAAAATGGCAAATTTCACTATGTTTGATAAAATATTTTATGAATCATGAAAAATTCAAAATTAGCTAAAAGCTCATTTCAGTATAATGAGAAAGGTGTACTTTAATTGTATGAAAAATTTCAAACATGTACAAATAACAGATTTTGGGAAAGATACATCGAAAGCAGCCAATTTAACATTGTCAGTATATATATATAGAGAGAGGTTTCCAACCCCCCAAAACGTGAGGAAAAAAAATCTTTTCAAGTTTTGACCCAAGTCGCTAAAAATGAAGCCAACGTGGCTGTATCTGTAATTCTTTAAATAATTAGTTTCTGTTGATTAATTTTAATTAATTATAATTAAATTACCGTATTGTCATCCAAAATAATCGTGTATATAAAATTGAGCGCTTTAGAATGTATTTTAGTAACGACTGAAAACTTAAAAGTTCTGATGCCAATGTAGGAAGATTGGAACTAATATGAATGAAAAAAACTTGAAACTTACTTTCAGAATGTCCTTTGTATCTACATATATAAAATCACGGGTTTACTTTCCTTAGGAAATTTCAAGCTTTTGCGTAAAGTTTAGTAGAATGTTGTAATGAACCTGATGGTTTTCAAAAAATTACCTAGATTTGAGTGAGTATTAGAAAAAATTTTAAGTAAAATTTCCTTTTCTTAATCTTAAATTAACTATTCAATATATATTTCCTTACGCACACAATATCTTTAAATCTTCATATAAAAATGTAACTGTAACTGTTACAATACAGTTAAAAAGTCTTTAAATATCTCAATTACAAAAAATTCCTTTTGAATTCACCTCTTTTATTAAAGGAGGATGGATAATAGTTTCAAATCGCTATAAGTTTAAGAACATTCCATTATTTCTCCCTTTAAAAATAAATGATAAATATTTAAATGTCTTTAAATTTCATTGCAAAATCCTTGAAAACGCCCTTTCACAACATCATCCTTCGAACTATATTTCTGTCTTAAATTTTAAGCTTACTAGATTTTCTCCGCACATACTTTTCATCGACGCAGGTATAGAGATTAATGAGGCGTTCTGAAGCTGGATCATCCAGTATTCTTTGAAGCGCCCCATTTCCTTCATGTGACGTGAAAAAAATGTTCTGAAGTCATCTTCCGTGACCCGTTTGTAACTGTTTATACTATACAGTTTTCAGACAAGAGAGCCTCTTTGAAATTTTAGCTCACCTTTAACAGTTGTACGGGTTAAAATTGTCACATTTCAAACATAACTATTGGAATATTATGGTTCAACTGTTCCAAATAAAATCATAACTAAAATTTCTTCTACACACCTTCAAATTTTTTCATGCAGTAAAACTGTTTTGTGCGGTTGATAGGGGCCGCATAAAAGTAAACCGCACAAAAAAATAGATGAAAATATTTCATAAATTCTTACATATAACAAACAACATATCGTCGAAATACTACAGATATTGTTTTTATGCGGTGGAGAGGGGACCGCATAAAAAAGTTGCACTTAGGAAATACGCCAGTTATTTACGAAATTTATGAGAAAGTATTTCCATAACAAAATAAATAATTAAATTACTCATGGAAACATTTTAAAATTATTTAGTTTCTCATTGTATACACGATGAAGTTTTCACAAAATGCACATACATAATTCACTGCTACTCATCATAATCCAAATACTCATCTTCCTCTGGTGATTAAGTTCAAAATAGCTTTCGTCTCACTTGAAGATACAATTTCAATTGATTTATTTTTTGGCACCATTAAGTAAGAGATAAGTTTTTGCGACAAAGGTTTGTTGGTCAGTTGCTTGTAAACATCACGATAACCAGATATGCATGATAGAAGCTTTTTTTGAAATTTTATACTCCTTTCGGAATTGATATCTGTTTTAAGAAAATGCTTTTCCAATTTATTGGAAAGCTGTACCCCTGCATATATTTTATCCTCTCTCAAAGAATTCGGTTCTTGTTCGTCTAAATAATCCATCAAATTATTGATAATGTCACTGCCGTTGAAAGTTTCGTCTTTAGTTAAGCACTTGCTGCTAGCGCGTTATGAGAAATTAACTGAACGTGCATTGTCGAGAGATTGTTTATAACAAATGAACACAGCGCCTTGAATTGCATTGATAGAAAACACTAAAGAAGCGCCAAAAACCGTTGAAATTCATATACCGCATAAAAAAATCACACGAAAATAAAACCGCTCAAAAAAATCGTACAAAAACAGGTTCTACTGTACTAAGTATCGAAATAATGCGAAAATAGAATTAATGAAAATGGGAAACAACTTTCAGAAATGCGTAGTATTGAATATTGAGCGAAGGAGGTTTTTCCCACCAAGAGTGTCCTATAAAGTTGTCATTTTACGGGAACGGAAAAATAGAAGTATAGAGCATTTATTTCAAATAGTATCTAATGCTCATAATTACGAGAATAGTGCATGGTACTCAAGTGTTGATGGTCAAGAACTATTGACTGAAGAGTTGGTGCAACTGAATCCTGTCACTACAGATCCTCTTATACTGTTATAATCTTGGGTGACATTACTCACCCGCCGTGTAGAGGAACTGTTGCAAGTTAAATCTGTAGGGGATCGGAGCCCTTACAATGGCATGGTGGGAAAATTTGGAGAGTGGGTTGATAGATCAAGTATCATCTGGGTCACTTGGAAGTGATTCAAAATTATGAGATCCGTCGCGAGTAGTCCTTGTGATATTTTGAGAAGTGTTGTAAATTTGAGAATCAATCAGTCAACCTATAATTATAGAAAACTATTTTATTAAATCCAGGAACATAATTTTATTTATTACTCCACAGAATTAGTTATGTATAAATATCAGAAGTTATATGAAATATAAGTTAATTTTTCTACATTAAAATATATATATCAATGTATTATATATATATATATATATATATATATATACTAATATAAATTAGATCTAGAAGAGATGGCATTTCATAGGTAACTAGCTGGTTTATCCGTTCTTCGCAAGGGTGAATTGAAAATTTAAACAATATAGATTGAAAGATAAAGAAGTTTTTAATGGGTTAATTTACGTGAATTGCAAATTAAACAAAAGAAAGGCATTTTGCATATCTAAGCTGAACAAAAATTCACATTTGTTAAATTTTAAGTCTGTAGGTCTAATAGAGCAGATAAAAAGGATTTTTTTTATAATGCCTCTGTAACTCCCTTGTGGGTCGATTTTTGAAAGCATCTTCCTATGCTGATCTCTTCTCAGTAAAAGTAACACATTGTTACAAATTTTGTGTAATGAATGCTTTTAAAATGGTGTAAATAATTTATATCTGAATGAGTAATACGTGAATATTATTTTCTGTTGCATTTATTTTATGTTAAAGTTTATAATATTCGCAAGTAACGCAATTCCTTACATTATAATGGCGATTCAATGAAAACATAGCGAAATGTTAGAGATACAGCCAAGTTGGTATCAATTTTGACGTCCATGTTGGCAATGTGGCGATTGATTGAACGGTGCAGAAGTTGATATGCTGTAGTACCACTTGGTGGGGATCAGCAACAAAGAGGGTAGCACAAAAACTTTCTCCACAGAAAAATACATATACATGCCAATTTTCATAGTGATCGGTTAAACGGTGTTGGAGTACATATATACCAGAGGGGGCGAACCTTTTTGGATCACCGTGCCATTTTTTCTAAAAAAGTGTTTAATGGGGTATAGACTTGCCGTCAAATAATTTTGACTTGTGATTTTTGGGAAAAATAATAAAATTAAATGCTAACCACTCAAAACTCTTTATATACTATTAAAAAGTACATTTTGCACTGTATAGCAGTAAATGTTTTTTTCGATATACGTGTAATTCAAATTAAAGTAAGATTAGTGTGACTTCTGTTGTTGCCGATCAGATGACAAATAACTTACATTAGGATTGTAAGATGTTGCTTTTAGCAGAACACATGCTAAATTAGAGTCATCTGCCAAATGGTTTTCTAAATGTTATTCATCTCTGAAAATAATGATTCTCGGACATAGGTAGATGAAAATATGGTTAAAAAAGCATGAGCCAGCTTCTTCAAACAGTTAACTGTATCTGGATTCGAATTCCATGTTTCCAAAATTTCGTTACTGACATTTTTACTTATATTGCTTGCTCTAATTTTCTGATTCAATCAATTCCAACATTTTTCTTATTTTAATAAATTTTTGAAACTATATTGAACTAGAGTGGAAATCAAGCACAGTTGAATTTTAAATTCTTCAATTCCTTCCAATCAAATTGAAACAAGTTCATTTTATCAAATGAAGTCATATCAGGGTACATAATAATTATGGAAATAAGTTCTTGAATAACTTTTTCTTCGTCTGATTTTTTAAAGTTCGGGAAGTACTAGTAGTTTCTTGTAATAATATCGTTTCTGAAAATATGCAATTTAGCGTCAAAAGCATTGAGATCCCTCTTGAAGATAGTATTTTTTATTTGTGTCTTGAGGTTTTACGTTCAATTCTTTGAAATGTTGGTATATGTCTGTAAAAATACGACTGATCACTCGCGTTTATTCATAATACTTAAGAGTGAACTTTGTTATTTTGAACTAAAATGCTAACCGTTTTGATTGGAGACGTGCCCAAGTAATTGTGTCGCGTGCCATCAATAGCACGCGTGCCATTGGTTCACCATCTCTGATAAATACAAACATCCATTTTTATATAGCTGTTTGTAAGAAATATTGGGTTGTTCGGAAAGTAATTTCGTTTTTTTTTGTGGAAATGAAAGACAGATTTCGTAAAATAAACAAATACTTTATTAAATTATATATTGGCCGCTCTAGTCCAACACCTTTTGCCATCTTTCTGGTAGTAGCATAATTTCACTCTCATAAAATTTTTGGTCTTTTACTGGCAAAAAACTGATCGAGGTGGTTTTTGACCTCCTCATTTGAGGTGAAGGTTTTACCGTCTAAAAAATTTTGGAGTGACCGGAAAAAAAATAATCTGATGGTGCCAGGTCTGTAGAATATGGTGGATGTAGCATTGTATTTCATTCAAGCTGTAAAAGCTTTTGGCGAGTGACCAAACTTGTGTGAGGTCTCGCGTTGTTTTGGTGAAACACTACACCTTTCCTGTTGATTAGTTCTGACCTTTCTGTTGAAGTGTATCATTCAGTTTGTCCAGCTGATGACAGTAGACTTCCGAATTAATCGTTGTGTTATCCGGTAAAAGCTAAAAAAAACAAACGATTCCTTTAAAATCCCACCAAACAGACAGTATCACCTTTTTTTGGTGAATATCGGCTTTGGAAATGGTTTGAGCCGGTTCATCTTTTTTGCTCCATGACCTCTTGCGTTTGACGTTGTTGTATACAACCCGTGTTTCGTCCCCAGTGATGATGCGCTTCAAAAATGGATAATTTTCGTGACGTTTGAGAAGCGAATCGCAGACGTCAATGCGGAGACACAGATTTCTCTCTGTGAGAACATGGGGAACCCATACATCGAGCTTCGAGGATAATCCCAGGCCTTTCAAGTGGTCATAAACTGTTGAATTTGATAAATTTAACCTTAATCCGATCTCAAGTGTTGTTATTCGCCGGTTCGCATCAACTAATGCCTTTATCGCGTCTTTATCAGCTTCAACCGGCCTTCACGAACGTGGTGCATCTTCGACATCAAAATTGCCGGATCGAAATTTAGCGAACCAGTTCTGGCACTGGCGTACTGTCAACACACCTTCTCCATACACATCGGTCAATTTTTTTCTGGCTTGAACAGCATTTTTACCCTTTCTGTAGTAAAACAGTAAGATATGTCGAAAATGCTGCTTATCGCTCTCCATATTTAAAAGGGCACCAACCAAACACTACTGCGTAGAATTAATTGGAATTTTTCACATACAAGCCTTGCTATATGAGCTCTCAAAGCAAATAAAAATTATACGGCATAAATGTGAAGTTGGGTGTAAAAAATACAATTAAATCCTCTGTCGGGAAAAAACGAAATTACTTTCCGAACAACCCAATACAACACCATGAAGGAATCATCAGAATTTAATGAAATTTAATGCACAAACGACTTGTATTAGTACAAATAAATAAAGAAATGTTCAAAGCAAAAAAAACAAACCATATTAATGTAGTTATCACGCGCTGCAATAAGGGTTGTTATACAACGTGGCATGGAGTCAAACAGATTTTGAAAGTCTGCTTGTGGAAGAGAATTCCCTGTTGCTTGTATGCGCAGCAAAAGTTGGTCTTTTGAAGCTGCAGGACGCGGATCACGAGCAAGATGCCGACAAACAAAATCCCACATGTGCTCAATAGGCGACATATTTGTCGAATAAACAGGCCAACGAAGAAGTTGCATGTGTTGGGCTGAACAGAAGTCTCGAACAGTCTTTGCAACAAGTGGGCGTGCATTATCCTGCTGAAAGATAGCTCCAGGGATGCCTTGAAAGAAGGTAACGACTTCGGGCTGTAGCACTTCACGGACGTACCTGTTGCTATTGAGAGTACCCTTAATTCGTAGTAAATTCGATCGTCCATGATACCAAATCACTCCCCATACCATAACGCCGGATGTTAGGCCACTATGTCGTTCGATAACGCACTCTGGAAGGCAGCGTTCACCGGCATAGTGTCTAACACGAAGTGTGATTCATCTGAAAAGACAACTTGGGGTCAATCAGCTTGCCAGGCTCTGTGCTCATGAGCCCATTGCAGAATCAGCCGTCGATGATTTGCCGTGAAGGATATCCTGTATAAAGGCACCATTCTACACAATCCACGACGCAGCAGACGTCGATGAATTGATGAAGCCAACATTAGTACACCTGTAGCAGAAGACCAACGTACTGCCAACTGCGTGGAGGAAACTGTATGGTCATTCACCGCCATGCAGAGCAGGTATCGATTATCGTGTGCTGACGTCACCTTCCGTCACCCATCACCAGTTTATCGAGATGTTCGGTGATCGTCGGTCTACTGCTTCCAAACTCGTATCACTGTGGAACTATTCCGATGCACACGAGTTCCTATTGCGCGATAGAAAAATCCTCCTTCTCGAAGGCCGATAATCCTCCCCCGTTCAAACCATAAGTTGTTGGACTTTCTCCTTATTTCGTCATGGAGGCATACTTAGGTCTCCCTAAACGTTCGCCACTAACAAATAATTATTAACTATTTTCAACGTCTCGCTACAGCCCTCTATTTAAACGCTTTCAGCATTAGTTCAGAGTCCACGCATGCATGGTGGTTCTGAAACTTTTACTATTTTACGTAACATCCTATAATTGATATTTGCTGCAAAGTTCATTTAACTCGGATGATTCCTTCATGGTGTTGCATTACTTACAAACAGCAGTGTATATAAATTATCGTATAAAACACCTTGTTTTATAGACCTCTTTAACTGAAATTAAAAGGTAAGAATGCATCTCTAGACGAATTTCCCTTATTATATATAATATACTTATTTGCATTAAATAAAATTGAAATCCATTGCATAGAAAGACATTTTATTTTAAAAAAAAGTAAAACACGCATTTCTACAATTTATAACACATAAATAGGAGTCAAGATTTGAAAATTTTATTTACACATAGTGATTACTTTAATGTAAATATTAAGAATTAATTTCAAGGCACATGGACTTCTACAAAACTCTTTGAACTCAAAAACGTAATATAAATCCTGTAGGATTTTTTTAATTACCTATTCATATTTAAACTATTTTATTTATTGGAATTCAGTAAAGTGTGTAAGCAAGAGAGAGAGAGAGATTTTTGATTCTTTATATATTTTTACTCTTAATATTCATTAAAACATATTTTAAAGATTTAAAAACTGAAACACGAACCACACATGAATCTAAAATTTAGTTTTGAAGATAGAAGGGAAAATAAGTCTCTTCTCGTCACTTGACTAAGATTTAAAATCCCCAATTCGTTGTCAATAATCCCTGTGCAGCTTCAGAGAGCGACTTTAATCAAAATCATAATGAATTAATTCATGGAAAAGCGTTATTAGGGTGATTCCTAAAAGCGATTTTTTTCATTAGTATCTAATATGACATAAATTTGAATGCAGTGATGAAGATACTTATTTAGCATCTGTGAAACGAGACAAATTCGATTTCATTTGATTTTAAATTGGTCCTACACCGAAGCAACACGAAGGGTATTTGTGACGGACCTCGAAATTTTGAGGCATGGCCAAGGAACGAAGGCGCAACCTGAGTTGGCACATTCTCGCCTCTTCAAACTTTCCCACTACGCCGAGAAATTAAACAGAAGTCGACAAAAGTGTTCTGGGAAGCTCCGTAGATTTAACATCCGGTTCATCTCGGTTTCAAAACCGTTGTCTAAGCAAAAATATTCTACACAACACACAAGTCTTTTTCATTTTATTTTATAGTGAACACTAAGACGGATTTTTTAACGTGTTTTACCCATATATATTCAATTAATTCTTTTAGCATGTGACTTACTCAGTGTGTGTCAACTATTTTAATTGAGTTATATTTTTTATAATTCGTGAAGTATTGTACCTGGAGTGCAGATTTTCGGTAACGTTGAAAAAGGGAGAAATCTTGAGCACTCGAGGGAAAAAACAGAATCTAAGCAAGATTCTCGGTAGACGCAGCTCCACCAGAGAGAGTTCTTGATGTCTTGGAGATAACTAAATCAACAATAGAACATGTAATGAGTGACATCTTCCACATTTCATACTATGTCAACTGGTTAATATTTCATAAACTTATTTGCAGCGAATAAAGTCCAAACATTAACATCTTACACAACACATCTTTTATAGAACGAGCGCGACTGCAATGAGATGCAGGTGGTCTCGGTAGCCGAATAATCAAGATCACGAACTCGTGGTTGCTGCTGTTTTTTATTGATCCTGGGTTCGAATCATGGTGCATATAAAGACTCACTGTGAAGAGAAGCAGCTGTATATTAAATCTGTCGAGATTGAAAGTCTTCACGTTGTGACGTTTGAAAAGAATAATGGTAGCGTGAAATTTATAAATTTAAATATTTGGTTTATTTACGTCACAGCTCTTAATTACGGTATATACTTTGAAGTTATTAAAAGGATTGGTTAGTTCGTTAGAGTTCAAATTCTGTTGTTTGTGAGGGAGGATATTGCCTCCGTCTTGTTCGAAGTTTTCCAACCGACTTTTTCTCTTCCCTCTCTAGAATCTTGGGACGGTAGTGGTCGGTCTCTATCCTCGAGTTACATCCGGCTCGTGGGTGGAGTAGGGGGTTTATCACAGTGTCAAAGGTTGCCGTGGTGATGCTCAAAGACAAGACTTTGCAATATTTTAACGGTGCACGTGTACAAAGGAACGTGGCTACCCTACCCACACGAATAGAGGCCTACTTTCATCTGTGTGGCGGGAAGACGTCACAACGTTAGTGATATTTAGAAATTTGCAGTGTGGGTTGTCAGCTCAGATAGCGTCAAGGCATAGAATTAAGATCTCAGTTGGCATTAATCCGCGTGTTTCGAGTGAATAAGAGCTTATTAACGTCTATAAAGCAATACAAGGACTATTGGTGATGGACCTTATTATTTTAAACCTTGGTTAAATCACGAGGACGACACCTGAGCCGGCAGATCTATCTCCTAAGTACCACACCATGCCAAAGAGAAGACATTGAGCATCGATAGATTTAACTTGCATCAACCCCGTCAACACGGTGGGTCTTCAGTGGCACTAGGCGTGAACTAATGGCATCCCCGCCATGAATTCTTGATTTTGATCATCAAGGTACCGCGGCAACCTCCATGTTTTAAAGTGTGATGTTAATAAATAATCAATAAAATACGTAACGCGATACAAAAAAGTTATATTGCAAACAAAATAAAAACGTGGTACCATTCTTTTATGTAAATTCTATTATTAACCAGTTCCATACGAGCATTATAGTAAACGATATATACATAGTATATAAATGCGAGTATTTAAAAAATCTTTTGTACTTAAATATTATTTCTACCAAAAAATTTATAAGAAATATAAAATAACGTACCAAAAGATGGTTTTTAAACATTGTTTTTTTAATTTGGTGTACTATAATTGGTAAAGGGAATCATTTTTATACAGGTTCAATAAAAATTTCAAATCCAAGTAACAATTTGTTGCAACAATGTTTCAATTTTAATAGGTCCATTCATTCTTTTGCAACAATATAGAGAGTCTGAAAAAAGAAATCAGAAAGCAAAAACGTATATATAAAAAAACCCAACACAGTAGAAGAAATCGAAGGACATTCGATACAGGAAATTTTGGAACAAATTAAAAAAAAAAAATGAAAGAAATGCGCACAAAAAATTCTTAATTTTTTATAAAGGAAATAAGGAAAGGTAAACGTTGAAATAGAACACTGAAAAGAAATAAAGAGAATGAAAAAAAAAAAAAAGATTTGGAAAATAAAAAGCAAAAGGAATTCTCGAAACAATTCATTTGATTTATAGAATAAAGAGTTATATTTTTCGAATATTTCTCGAACATTAAAAACAAACATTCGAAATGTTACAAAACTAACTCTAAACGAAATAATATGTTATAATTCAGAAAGGATTCTTAGGGCAAGTAAAATGATTAAAAAAGATATATAAAGCTCTCAAAAAATTCCAGAAGAGTATTTCGAAATATTTTCTAGTGTCTCTAACGTACGGTAAAGTACTTCAACAACTACAATTCAAAATATTAGAATAAACAAAAGTATAGTATTATGTTATAAAAAAAAAGGCTTAATATCTATATAGAACAAATAAACTGAGGTTGAACGAATTTTTTTTAAAAGTTCACAAGAATTTGACGGATGCTACATTGTTCTCACGTCTCTAAATAATTAATAAAAGTTTCATTAAAAACACTGAAGGAATTTTTTAAAAATTAAAATATTCCCAGTAGCAATTCAACATATTAGAATACTAACCGTTACCAAATCGCTTCGTTGGGAATTTCAGGATTTTGAGAGATTATATTTATACATAGTTCTAGCAAAAAGCGTTCGATTGAGTTGAAATATATTCTTATAGCCCTTACCTCTGGATTTAAAAAAGACAGTTACTTGAATTTCTGAAATGGAAAAATAATTACATATTACACTCTCGAAGCCACCCCAACGAAAGTTTATTTCCTCAAAATCCATTTTTACCAGACCTCTACTCAACAAAATAAACGCGCTTGCCAAATTTCAAATGCGTAGATCTAATTGTTCAAAAACTGGAATTTGTATCCATAGCACCCCTTTCCCACGCGTGGGGGTGGATTTTCTCAAAATTCGTTCTTATAGAATTTCCATTCAACAAAGAAACATGCTTACCAAGTTTCGAGTCTGTATATCAGCGTTTCTCAAACTGTGGGGGGAGGATGATAACCCTACATGGGGGGGGGGCGCGAATATATTAAAAAGTCGAAAGTAAAAGATTAGTTAAAAATATTATTAATTAACTGAACGGTAGAAAAACAAAATACACTCACACATAATAAGAAAATAAAATGCACGTTTAGACATTATATGAATGTATCAGTACTGTACAATATATATTCAATAATTAATTTAATTAATTTAACAATACTAAGTTAAGAATAAGTTTAATGACCCCATGGGATTGTCATATGTAAAGTTATATACAAAATTTATCTTGATAATTTGTACGGTCTATAATTAAAGTCGTATTGTATCGTATTAGCGTCAAAGTAAATTATTGTTGAATTCAATATAATGTTATTGTATGGATGGGGGGAGGGGAATGTAATGAAAATTATGATTGAAATTTGCGTCGCAAGTATTGAAAGTTTGACAAGCACTACTGTATATTTAATAGTTCAAAAATGGGAATATTTATCTATAACGCTCTCATCGGGAGTCGATTTCCACAAAACCCGTTCTTATCGGATCTCTACTCAACAAAAGAAACATGCTTCCCGAATTTCAAGTCTGTAGGTCTAATAGTTAAAGAGATCCCGTGACGAGTGAGTGAGTGTGAGTCTTGTTTCTCTTTTATGTATATAGATTTGAAAAATTTTGATTGTGGATAGATGATAAAATTTGCATAAATAGAGCCAATGAAAGCCAGTAAGCGCGTGAAAACTTGCTTGAAAATCAGTTTTAATTAATTTGGAGTTAAAAAGGGGCTTATAAAAGACATACCTGACTTTGTTAAGATTGTGTATGCGAATTTACGTTGTGTGAGTCTTAATTAACAGATGACTGCCAATTGAAAATAATCATTCTCGAGGAACTGTGAGTCAAATTTTAGAATATTCTTAAAATAAATTTTTACGAACGCTGATAATGGTTGTAAACGTATAGACACACTAAGACAGTACTTCTCAAACTTTCAATATTTGCGACCCAGAATTCAAACATAATTTTCATTGCGCCCCCCTTCCTTACAATAACAATGTATTGAAATCAATAATACTATACATTGACTCTAAAGCTACATAATGCGACTTTAACGTCTAAAGTGCCACCGGCGTATATAAACGTCTCACACACCCAAGGCGTCGATTGTCCTGGATGTATATATACGTCTTTCCGAAGTACGATCTTTTCTGTGCACTGCTATACATAAAATTATTCCGAAGGCTTTAGATTACAATAAAATGACCTTGACAGTATTTGCGAAGGGTTTACTTATTTATTCTTTTTCTCTCCCCCACCCCCTCAATACATGACATACGCGTATCTAAGTGGAAAACGGAGGCATTGGGGAGCGAATCGAGTAACTTTCTATCGGCAGTTAAGGGATTAATTATAAACCGTGAAAATTATCAAGATAAGTGTTAATTTTTGTCTATAGTTTTATATATGACGAGCTAATGGGGTCATTGGTAATTATTAAACTTGTTTTTATAGTATTGTTAAATTAAAATTATAAAATATATTGTGCAGTACTGATACATTTATAAGTTTATTATATCAGTGAATATATTGTGCAGTACTGATACATTTATAAGTTTATTATATCAGTGTAAATGCGTATTTTATTTTGTCAGAATGTATTTATTTGTTTACTTTCAGTAATTAATGTATTTTTTAAAATAATCTTTTGTTTACGACTTTTCAATCAGCTCGCGTCCCACAGTTTGAGAAACGCTGCACTAAGAGGAAACATAATGCTGATACGTATCCTGAAGAGAGACCTCTTCAGGAGCCTTAAATTCAGAAACAGGAAGCGAGGAGAACGAAGTGGGTGACTTGATATCCACTCCATGACCTTGATTTTCTTAACTTGTGTTTGAGATAAAACTGCTTCTTAATTTGCAAGCTAAAATCGTACATTGTGCAGTAGTGTGAAAGTAAATGATCTATTTGATTTTAATTTACGTCGCACTCTAAAACAACACTAGGGCTACTGGAGGAATGCCCAAGGGAACCGAGCTCACCCGAAAGAGGTTTAGAGCTACGAAACGATCCCCTGGGAAACTACCACCCCCCGTTCAATCTTTATTGAGCAAAATCATAGAATGCATTTCATTTTATACGGTAGCACACATTAAATTTACATAGTACAAGTTAAAGGTAAATGAAACGAAATACATATCATCGGCCTAATTATAAGAATGCGTAACTCCACAGAGGAAACTAATTTGATATTCGAGTGCGTCAAGCGCTGTTTGGCGTGATTCCTAATAGCGCCAAATGATACAAATGACGATACACAGAACCACACGATACAAATATCAAGGTAACCATATTGTAATACTATTGCCCATCTTGGCGAACTTAAACAACAACTTGAAGCGTAGCACTCCGATATCAAATTAGCACCTCAGATGGAGTTACGCATTCTGATAATTAGACCGATGATATGTTATTGCAAGGTACACACATACAAAGCTGGAAATAATAATAAAAGACATAAAGGGTAAGGGAAGAAAAAATAATATGCATTATTCCAGCCTTCTTGCAAATACATAAAAAATAATATAAAAATAAAATGTAAATGCACCATACAAAAAAGATAAAAAAGGGCAAGAAACATTTGGGAAACAAGGATAAAAAAAAGAAAAAAAAGAAAAGAAAAGAAATGCCCGTGACCACATAAGAGTACTGATCTAATCCCATCTAAGGAATTTGCCCCAGGATTGTAGAGGCAATTTTAATACATGATTTTAGTTTAGAGTGAACGGAAAGATTTCTAACGATAAATTGCAACCAGGCTTTTTTAGCATTTTGAGATGGAGAGACCAAATGGAAATCCTTAGTCAGGGGACATGCGAATACATAATGGTCAGCGTCTCCAACAGATCCACTAAGACAATTAGGAGTAACTTTTAATTTGAAGCGATCCAAATAAAAAATGAATGGGCTATGGTTTGTTAAGAATTGTGTAATGGAACTGGAATGGGGATTGATATCTAAACTGAGTTTGGGAAAGAAGATTTGACTCTTAAACCAGTATTAGAGTTTGACCACCAACTCTCCCAGAGGTCTATTTGCGACGGATCTCGTAATTTCGAGCCACAATCAAGTAACGAGAAAGACACCTGAGCTTGTACCCTTTCCACCAAATTGACACCCTCCGTCAAAGGGTGATTTGAGCCATGACATTCTCAGTTGTTCTACACGGTGGGTCTTCAGTGCCGCTAGAGCTCGAACTTATAACACGCCAGCAACGAGTATTTGACCATAACCAATAAGTCACAAATCCACGAGGAATATGCAAAATTTAATTAAAAAAAAAAAAAAAAACGTTTAGGACTCTTAATTTAAAAGAAAAAAAAAATAACTCTTGAAAAAAGTGAAATCAGTAAGAGCAACTATTAGTAAACATGATTGCAAAAATGAGTGCATTGTAACCAGATCATGTCGTCACATTATTCAAGAAAAGAGAGAGATGCCTCTTAAAACTAAATAATTACAATGTTTTTCATTTAAATGTATTATATATTTTTTTAATGATGGTCTAATTTTTTGAGTTGTTGTGACAATAATTTTAATTTTTAGAGTTCTTAGTAGGAATGCATAGTTAAAGAAGAAGGCTTTGCAATACCATAATAATTCTCTCCTGTTATTTTCTTCTATACAAAATAAACTGATGGAAAAAGAAAGACTTACGTAGGGTGCACCACAAGGAGACCTGATACTCTAACCCCCTCCTCCAAAAATTAAAAAGGAAAAATAAAATGAAAAGGTAAAGGTAAAAAGAAACGTTTTTGGTTACATATAATTTTTTATGTACAAATGTGATAAATATTGTTGCGAATTTTGTGTAATGAATGTATAAAATAGTGTAAATAATTTATATCTGGATATGAAATACGTTTATATTATTCTATGTTGTATTTATTTTATGTTAAAGTTGTAATATTCGCAAGCAACGCCGTTCCTTACATTATAATGGTGATTCAAGGGAAACTTGGCGCTAGAGCTAAGTTGGCATCATTTTTGGCGATCATTTTGGAGAATTATTGACCATATGGATTCTTTTGGAAATTACGGGAGGAATCTACTAATGTCACGATCTTTGATGCAAGCGGATCTTTCGAGCAAAATCCATGAAGTCTATAAATAGGGTGTCCTAACCAAAACTGTGTTAGTCTTGTTTTGACCATTACACAGTGGTATTTATTTGACTGTGAAGAGTCTACTAGCGATTAGTGATTACTTCGGCTATCGAATAGGAAGAGTGAGTGCTTGCGAATAATCTTAAACATACTTGTATTTTAGACATTGATAGTTGTGGCTGAGTACCGCAGAATGCCTTCTGAGATTTATTAAGCGAATTTGAGTACTTTATCCTGTATTTCAAGAATTGTTTTTCGATAATAAGTTTCCATCGCTCTTGAAGAACTGTCTTGTTTTTTGAGACTGATAGCATAAAATACTCTAAGTCCGATCTTCGTAACAATATTGATTGAGTCACAAAGGGTTAAACTAGTACCAGCAGCTTTACGTGTGAACTACACCTAGCAAGAGATAAATAGTAACTGTTGTTCTTTTGTGATTCTAGAAACTATTTTTCTTCGGTTTCAATTTCTTTTTATTTACTTCAACATGTAGGAATAAATGAGACTACTTATAATAAAGAATTAATGAAGCTATTTATATGGAAGAACTATTACATGAGCACACGCTCCATAAAGATAAAATATTATGCATTTTTCTTTTCTTAACGTAATAACGTAACTACATTTAGAATATTCCAAAAAATATCTTAACTAAAGTTCTGTTGTCAGATTCAAAGTGAATAAACAAACGCAAAGCAAAATATTAAATAATATGAAACAGGAAATGTCGAATTTATAAGGAGTGGCAACAGTTGCGTTCTACAGATTCTTATATCACAAACAATCTACAAAATAAACAAAACGTTGAAAACGCGCAAAAGATAAAGTACATAGTCAATGGCGTTGGTAAATGGCATGACAAAAAATTATTATTTTACGCAAAACACATAGTTTAAAAGCTTTCTTCGAAAAATTAAATTGATGTATTTTAAACTCAAAAGCATTATTGTCTCGTGTTTCGAAATATTCTGAAATTTGGTTTAAAAAGTTTAATAAAAGAAGTATCTAAGTTTAAAAAACACCAAAGTAGAAAAAACTATCCAAGATATAAAATTCAAAAACACAAACTTACGCTTGTGTGTGTGTGTGAAGTAATGCAATATCCCCTGATAGTTAAATTTCTACTAAAGGTTCTCAAACTCTACGCAAAAAAAATAATTTGATTGAAAATTTTAAACTAAAAAAAAGTAAAATGTGCTAGTTTCATAATTTTGCTCTCTTTTGAGTAATTAGATAACTTATGAAGCGGAGATAGCCTTAAAAATTGCAACACTTTAGTTTTGTTTTAACTTTTTGGTCATTTTAAGTTTTGGCATTATTCTTTTAAAATGCAATTCAACTTCTTAAACGGTAATTACTAAGAAATGAATTAGTTGCATTTATTGCAAAGAAAACACCGCGATGTGGCCAAGCTTATTTTCAACGTCGCTCATAAAACTGCGAGCTCGTGGAAAAGCTTCGTAATTACGATCATGGTTTCTCCCGTCACGGGAAATGGCATTCGAAGACATTTCATGCATCGAAACAATAATTACTCGCAAATATTGAACAGACTGAGATGATATATGACTCCATTATAAATAAAATAAGCTCCCTTCGAAAAATAAGCTCAAAGGAGTAGGTATCGGAGAGAATTTACAGTTTTCTTCTCTTTTTAAAAAGAAAGATGTTTCAATCGGAGCACAAATGCAGATAAAAAAAAAAGGAAATTAAATTTCAATTTTACATAGGAGTTATAAAACAAATTATAGTTCTAGAAAAAAATTAAAAAGCATGCTTTCATAGTTAATCGAATTGAAAAGTAAAAAATAATTCTTAATATAAAAATAAAAAGATTAAAGAGAAAATTAATGTCATTGTGGTAAAAACGTAGGGTGCTTATATAGTACTACATTTTTACTCTAACTCTGTACATCGAAATAGAACTAGTAAGATTAACAATTATATAATTATATTATAACAATTGATATCGAGCACCCCACGCTTTTACCACAATGACATTGATTTTCGCGTTATTTTTTTAAATTATTAGATTATTGTATTGTCATCGGTCCTTGAAAAGTGTACAAAATTTGAAATTAATCTGACCATTCAAAGTGGGTAAAAATCGAGTTCAAAGATTCCGTTACATACAATTGAAGCTGATAAAAGCGCGTTAAAAAGTTTTAGCTGTACAAACTATACGTTAGAAATAAAACTATAAATCCAGTTTCTTAAAGTGCTCTCCATTACTGTTTATGTATATTATAATTCTTTCAATTCAAATTGAAAACAGTATTTTCTATTCTTTTTATAGAAAATTTTTCAAGTTTTTCGTATTAACACGTTTCTTCATCATTCATAAAATATACCGGTTGTGCAATCAGGACTGGATTACACAGCCAGATTCGTTGCTCGGAATATATAAAGAATGCCCAGAGCTATTCCTCTACGACCCATGGTTTTCGAGAAAAATGCTAGAAATAATGTATGACGTCATATCCGGTTTAAGATGAAAAACTTTATTCGAGCACTGACATTTGTACAATTTTATGAAAGAAGATGAATTGGTGGTTTAGAGATAGCGTACCCACCTTGTAAAACTAAGGTTGCGGGTTCAATCCCGGCTGAAGTTGATAGATTTTTTTGAATGCGAAACACATAGGCATGTATGTTATATGATTATGTGACATGTAAAAGATCCATTGAGTATCAATTTGGCTCTGGTATTCTCGACAAAATTAAATCACTATAATATTTAGCATCCTACAAGAGCTTGAATTGAATAAATTTAGGCGTCAAAAAATTGGTTGCGGGAGCCGCCACTACATAGTGCCATCAATGTAGCCATGGCTGTAAGGTTTAGCTAGAATGCATGGTTTTTTTTATTTGGATTAAAAAAAATTGTTTTTTTTATGGGAATTTACGTAAAGAATAAGTAAAAATTCCAAATAACAATATTGAGTACTCATTTTGAAAAATATTGTAAGTAGACTTTTGGCAACATACAGTATTTCTCAAAAATCTGATATAAATGCAATAAAGTTTTCAAATGCACCATCATTGATAGCTTACCTGATAACAGTATGAAGTATTTTTTTTCAAATCACTCCCTTTATAGGAATCTCGAAAATAGGAAATATATTTCCAAGTAACACACACTAAACTTTATCACCCACCACATTCAAATATCACAAAAAAGGAGGAAAATATAACTTACCCACCAAATACAATGTTAAATTTTTACTTCATCACATTATTTATAGTATATGATGTTAATATACGAGAAAGAATGTACGATAAAGAAGAGAAAAATTTCTCCTTACTCTATCTTAGGGATCGGAAAACAAGAGCTCGAGAGTCGCTTACAACTCTTTGCATAGAATGTTGCAGCTTCTCTCTGCCTCTATGAGTTACTATAAAAATTGTTTCTCTTTCTCCTTTATAATTATTTAGTGTAAATATTATCTGCCTTTACACATAGATACGAGTCTAGTATTACGGAATACTCTATTTACATTTCTAAAAATAACTTAAACTGGTTTTTCATAGTAAAATCTCTAAAATCATCATGGATATTTTACTGTAAGCAATTGTAAGGAATTATCATTTTTCAAAAGAAATAACATTTATTTTGTTGTTATAAAAAATTTATTTTAATAAAAAATGATAAATGGTGGGTATCATGGAATAGTTGGGTAATATAGAATAGGTATAGTTTCAACCATTGGAAAACAAATTAAGACTTCATAAAACGCAGTTATTTTTAGCTATAAAAGACATATTTTTAAAAAATACGTGAAAGTCATTTCTGTTTTTAGTCTATTTACAAAAGTTACAAATATAATCTTTCTCTGCTCCAATACAATCAAGATGAACCCACATAAAACAGTTGAAACACAGAATTAAAATTTTCCCTCGTTGGTCTTTGGAGAATTTTTCATTACATTCAGTGTCTTTATTTCTGTTTCTTTAGTTGATGGCATGAAGTCTATCACAAATAATACATCAGAATAGAACGATTCACTGCTGCACATCGGGTGTTATTGAATACCTAGTATTCCATGATACCCGATGTGTCATCTTGGAAAATGAGCTTTTAAACTGAAAAAATCAGCCACAGTATTACAAACTACAATTCTTTTAGGCACATTATGCTTTACTTTGATGTTCAAATCATATGTGAACTAGTAGGCTTAATTGCATGAAAACATACTTGGAAAAACTTTTGAAAATCGCAAGACATACTTTGTTTATTAACGAGTGATATGTCAACAACAAGTGGTCGACTCTTATTGCAATCCCTCATAACAGTCTTTCTTCAGCAATTTAAGGTTTTTCTGCGCATTAGCAGCTACAAACAGAGCCAAAAACTTGGTATTCCATATTATCCGACTCTCATCTACAATTAATTTGACTGACTTAAGATTGTTATTTAAGACCGCAATTTCTGCATTATAAATTATTCTTCATTAACAAAGCATACTGAGAATGATCAATAGCATAATTATTTCTGCCCTAGTGGCTGAGTGGTTGGTACATTGCGCTTCCACACCACAGGTCCGAGGTTCAAATCCCTGGCTGGGCAAGGTAGACTTTCATCCCTTTAGTGAGTAGATAAAATGAGTACCAAGCTTGCTTGGGAGCTTAACACTGGGGGGTTTCACGTCAGACTGACCACCTGACCGGAACATCTGCGCATGCACCTCAGGGCCGATGGTCGCGATGTTGAGTTGGGCACAGTAGGCTTTGACCATCATGAGCTGCTGCGCCACTGAGTTAAGTTATAATTATTTCTAAAGCAATAAAAGTCAAATTCATTGGTAAAAATGGCGCCATGGGAAGTGTTTATTTTAATTACATAAATGAGCTCGAGAACACTCATGATTTTGTACAAACGATACACTTTAAACTTCCAACAGAAGTGACAAAAACATATTCCGTATTTTAAGACAAATCTTGAAGTTAATAAAAAGAGTGTTGAAATGACTTTTATATGCAAGAGCAACCAAAATTCAGTTTTAACTATTAATGTAAACATAAAATTCTAGAATAAAAAACACTTACGTATGACTGTGTGCCGTGATATCTACATAAAACAGTAATGGCCTCCCTGCTATGACGATCGCTTTGGCATGGGGGCTAAGATACTCGTTTTTGGATAGGAAGGTACCCAGTTCTAATCTTCCTAAATTGGTGACCTTGGTCGTGCAAAAGAACCGTAGCAGTCGTGGCGCCATCTATCCACCGCAAAGGCAACCAAGCCGTCAGACACATGACGCAATCAACAAAGCCGTCACATACGATGACGCAACCCACAAGCTATTGTACTCAAAATAACGCAACTGCTCACAAGCTCGCCACAAATATGGTATCGTTTGTTCACCTATTTGTCGAATCACTGGCAGGGGAGTAGTGTGGCGGTGATATCTATATAAACCAGTAATAGCCTCAATGCTATGAACAATTAATTTAGTCACTCTCCGTGTGGCGAGTGACCGAGTATTTCTTCTAAATTACTCGTTATTTTTATTTCTATTTTTAACTTTTAACTTAAATTCCTTCATAAGATCCCACACAGGTTAGCATTCTAGACCCCTCCTACTTGTTCAGTTCCAAAGCATCAGTGCAGCCAATAAGGTGCCTACTCTCCCAGTGCCATGGACCAATCAAAAGCATTCCAATCATCAAACATCAGGGCATTCCCGCAGAAATCCAAGTTACAACTCTGATTGTTTCCTTTAGCCACGCCTCCTTGCCACGATCCCACAACCAATCAGGACACTCTCTCCCAGCCAGGCCCTTCCACATCAGGCCACATCTACACTTCCGATATGGGATGGAGGAACGCTTCGCGTTCCATTTCCCAGAGACGTCAGCGTCAGCGCTATGACGATCGTTTTGACATGGTGCCTAAGATACTCGTTTTCGGATCGGGAGGTACCCAGTTCTAATCTTCCTGCAACTGGTACAGAATTTCTCTTTCACGATGCTTGAAATTGAAAATCACAACATTATGAAATTTTCACAATGGTTCTTCATGCCCTAAACCTCAGAAATAAAAATATTTCCCACAGTTTTTTGAAGAAATAAAAATATTTCCCACAGTTTTTTTGAAGAAATGTAAAATATTACTTTGGATAAAATTGTATTCAAATATAATAAAAATATTAATTGAAGCATGATGGTCATGATCGCAACCGCTACCACAGCCCTTCTATCTGCAGCGTAAGCATATGCTTATAAATAGTTTAGGCCAGGGATGGCGAACCAGTGGCACGCGTGCCATCAATGGCACGCGACACAACTTTTTAGGCACGCCAATGATCAAATTTTTTTTCATTTTATTTCACTATTAAGTATTAATTTCACTGTGAAGAATTACAAACAAATACGAGTGATTGGTTGTGGGTCGGCTGGGACACTAGTTTGTTATTGTCTTGCCTTAATTACGGCGTATACTACAGTTGTTTATGATGCAAAATTTGTCTAGTCATAGCATAGTCAGTTTCGTTGAGACAACTGTATTTTAAAGTTTATTTGTATAATATTATTTGTTTTATTCGCCCTATATTTACGATTTTTAACTGTTATTTAAACATTTCTATAGTTCAGCAAAATAACAAAACGTGCAAGGTAATAAATGTAACAAAGAATTTCAATCTTGGTGAATCTAGAAATATGGCATTATTAGTAAAGGGGCAACAAAGCGGTGTGTGTTTTAAGTTCTGGAACAGTGTGGTATGCAGAACATCGTCTGTAAAACGGCATTTTGATACAAATCACAAATCATCTTGTCAAAAAAAAGCGAACTACAGAAAAAATAATTAATTGCTTAGAAACCATTTGACATGACTCCAATTGAGCATGTATTCTCCAAAAAGTAATATCTTACAATCCTAATATAAGTTATTTGTCATCCAATCTTCAACAACAAAAGTCACACTAATGTTTAATTTGAATTACGCGTATAACTAAAACATTTACAACTGTATAGTGCAAACGGTATTTTTCAGTAGTAAATAAAGAGTTTGGATATTTAGTTTTATTACTTTCCCAATAATCACAAGTCAAAATTATTTAACGGCACGTCTATACCTTATTAAACACTTCTTTAGAAAACAATGGCACGTTGATCCATAAAGGTTTGACACCCCTGGTTTAGGCTCTTTGATAGGCTCTCTTTTTTAAGGCTTTTTGATAGTTTAATCATCTTGTTTCACTTATAAATCGGCTCTTGTGTCCCAAAAGTTTGCAGAATCGTGCCTCTAACTATACAGTTCTGTGGACGCAGGAAAAATTAAATAAAAAAAGTTGCTTAGATTATTATAATTATTCAAGTGTGTGTGTTTTTTTTTTCATACAATACTAAACACAATATATTTTTGTATCCTCTGTAGATGAATCAAGAATGACAAGTTACCAAATCAATATTAATTCATACATGAAATTATTACAAAAAGTTTCTTTAAGGAAGTTTCTCATATTTATTTCATATTCATCACAGTCTAAGGAATTTTTATTAGTCTTATTTTATGGTTCCAATTATTGCATTAGATCGAATTAGAAAAATTACGTCACAGCATGAGCTATTACCTATTAAAAAGAAAAAATTATCTAAAAAATGTACAATATATAAATATAGTTCATTTAAAGTTTTTTTTTCTTTTTCTTTAATAGTGTTCATTTCGAACATAAAAATTTCAATTAATAGAGCAAACTTTAATTTTAATTATCCATAAATAAAGATTTTTAAAATAACATTTTAGCATAAAAATGTGACATTTCTATCTCTCTCTCTTAAAACTTAAAGAATCCACAACAACATAAATCATAAATAGAGTTGATATAATTACATCCAAGGAAAGTATAATATTTCATAAACAGCCTTTGAGAAAATACAGTCCCCATTCATTTCCGAAAATATTTTCCACTTTACATCATTAAAAAGCTCGAGAGGGAGAATAAATCATTATAAACACCTTTATTCCTTCTTACCTAAAGAGTAGCGAGCAAACACTGTCTACAAATCCAACTCGTTAAAAGAATGAACGAGCGAGACAAAATAGAACGCCGCGATTTCGAATTTTCCTCCCGACCAATGATCTAACGTTTAAAGACGATTTTAGGAAATTTAATAATGCACTCGTCATAATGGGGTGGCCTCGACAAGTTCGATAAGAAAAGAAGGGGGTAGGAGAAGGGGGACAGAACAGTTTTCGAGTAGAATGTCATATTTCACCGACAATCGTTCCTCTTTCAGAGGAGAATGACAGAGGAACAGATGGCTTATTGCGCATGCGCTGGATTAGAAATCTGCTGTTGAAGCGAATTTTGTGTTATTATTTTTATATATCCAAACTTTTTTAACTGTTTTTATTAACTGTTTATTATTCAACTGTTTTTAACTGTTTTTATTTATTCAATTTTCTTACAGACAATAAAAGGATGAGATAGCTCTTATGCATTAAAAGGGTTATTATTTTGTAAACTTTTTATCGCTGGGAAAATAATTTAAAATCATGTAAAAATGTGGTGTTGTGATTGAGGTCAAACAGAATGAATAACGACAGCTAAAATATGGAATTTTAGGATAACATAAAGTTTTCTAACGATTGGTAGTGTAATAAACATTTGTAACATTTTTTCATTGACATTAAAACAACTTTTTACAATATCTTATATTTTGCTTTCACTCAATATTCCCGTAGTTGCAGATCGGATTTATGTTGTGAATAAAAATGATTTGTGTGAATGAGTGTCTGCATGGCGCCACGTTTTTGTAACTATGAAGAGGTTGTGTGACATCATTATGTTCTGTATGTGAAAAGGGTGAAGCAATCACGTGCTCTCGCTCGGTAGTTCTGAATAAAATTAGTTATTTTAATTGACTGGCTCAAGACTGAATTATTTCCACCAACGCCCAGCATTGGGTAGATGTAGCTCGCAGAATTTTAAAATTGAAATTGTTCTTTACATATTAAGAGCAAATGGGAAAACCTCAGGACATTATTACAGCTTTTTTTTTAGGTACTCGATATTGTTTATTTGAGTTTAGATGGCATGCCATTGGACGTAAAGAAGCTGGCCAAAACGATTCCTGTTGTATCAAGAGGGTTGTTTGAGCCCTTCTGTAATCCCGAAACTCAGGACTCGATCTTTTAAAAGTATCGAATAAGATATAGCGATACAAAAGCTGCATATTTCCCCACAGTTTGCAGATAACTGCAGAAGGATACAGAGCTCTACATCAACCCACCTCAGATCAACTGTGTGTAGAAGGCTTCAGGAAAAAGAGCTGCTGGGGCTTGATTGTCTGTTTACTCATTAACCCGTGAGAAGTCACGTACTTGATACTAACGTTAATGGTCACGCGGGGTGACGGAATCACCCCAATCTTTTTTTTCCTAAATATTTCTATTGTACAAGATAAAAATCGTATAACTCCCGTTAATAATTTAATGAAGAGAAAGTATACCCACCTACTTTTAAGGACTTTTCAATTTGTCTTTGATAATTTGAGATAAAAAATCCAATCAGACTGAATGAAAATGTTTCAAATGTGCATGACTTTATTAAAGGACACAAATTTTTCGCTAACATTACAGGAATGTTAGTTGCAGGCAAAACTATCGTATTTTGTTCAAGTTATTGGAGTTTTATTATTCTCAGAGGATCGACAAGTAGCATGTTGAACTTTTTCTTGTGTGCTTGTTTCTTTGTGACAGGATGCAATGTGTTTTATGGCTTCATATCATTTTTGATTGAGATCCTTGGGCAGCATTTAAAACTATTTCTTTCGGTTTAAATGTGTTTCCTGTTCATCGCTTTTCTCAAATATAGTTTCGTATCATGATTAATATCCATTATTTCATCAGGTTCTTCCCTTGCTTGATCAGTTTGTTTCAACTTCATCCAATAGAGATCGCCCAAACGCCCATTTCTTTTTCTATATTCTGTTCATTTCCATTTATAAGCCATAATGAGTCATACAATGCAGCAAACAAAACCACTAAGTCGTTCACAGGGGGAAAATGTACCCCGTTCATAGAAAATATTTTGTAACAAACGGGGTCACGTGGGAAATTCAGTCACCCCAAGTACTTTAAGATTGTAAAAAAAACGTCTGCCACTCCCCCCAAAAAGAGGAAGATACGTGACAAATACATTTTAATTCCCATGAAGACAGTCATATAGGAAAATACTGTCAAGGTCATTGGTAATAAATAAACAGTTTTTCCAGAATTCAAGATTTGGTGAGCCTGGGGTGACTCTATGCTCCGAGCGACCGCTCTCAGGTTAAATAGTCATGCTGGCTAATATATAGTTCTAAGAGGTGCTGTTAAGGTTTCATTTAAGGTATCCGACTACATTCGGAACCGTGGTTTTGCAAAAGCGTATAAATGGATAATATTTATGATATTTAGTGTCACTTAGATTAGAAAATGTATGTAGAATTGTTTTAAGAATAGTATTACAATAAAGAATTATTTAAGTACAATATTTTGACAAAAAATGTAGAATGACCCATTTTCAAAATATTTCCTTTTCTGAAAAATGCTTCGATTATAATAATATTTTGCATGTATTTATCTCAGACCTCTGTACAGAGGCTCAACTAGAATTTTTAAAATATATAACTTAGAAGTGGGTTTATCCATATTTTACGACAACAGAGGGGAGCAATTTAAAAAAAAAACGCCGATAATTATTTCAATGGGTTGTAACTGAAAATAATGTGAAATTCTCAAAAATCATAGTTCAAACTCTCTGGAGAAGTCTTTACTTTATATATAAGCGCGCGCGCGAAATATTATTATTTTAGAAGCATTTTTTATAAAAGGAGAACGTTTTGAAAAAAAGGTTATTCTAAGTTAATTTTTTGCCAAAATAGTGTATTTAAATAATTTTTTTGTCATAATGTCCTTAAAACAATTTTATACATGTATTCAAATCTAAGTGACACTAAATATCATGAAAGTTATCCATTTATGAGCTTTTTTAAAATCACGGTTTGGAACGTAGTCGGATACCTTAACAGAAAAAACATTCGTGTTCCAATTGTTGGATGTCTAAGGTGCAGTGTGACTTTTTCCTCCTACAGTACCATAATGCGAGACCACAGAGCTTGGTTGTTGGGGAATTACCTTCTGCAGGAGATTATAGTGAGTTTGGTTTGACCAGAGTACATCAGTGTTTCTCAAACTGGGGGGCGCGGTAATCCTGCGAGGGGGCGCGGTAATCCTGCGAGGGGGCGCGAGCATATTGAAAATGTGAAAGGTTAAAGAAAATAAAGTTTTGGAATGAAGTAAAACAAAATGTGCTTTATGACATAATAAGAAATACACATTTACACTGTTATAATTTATTTTTATCATCTGGTGATCATCAAAAATAAAAGATTCCACTTCAAATGTTCATTAGCCATCTTTGATCCTATAACCAAATAAAAAAAAGACATTTTGTTTGCTTTACTTTAATCCCACTATGAGCGATTTTTTATATAATTACGTTTCTTTTAACTACTAAAATATTACTTTTAATTATCATATATTTGACCTTCAAAGTTTCTGGTATGTTTCACCCGTCTCTTTTTCTTTTATGA